>JAOUZG010032859.1:12131637-12142659 GCA_026289955.1 Argiope argentata | reverse complement strand
GTGTGTGTGTGTGTGTGTGTGTGTGTGTGTGTGTGTGTGTGTGTGTGAGTGTGTGTGTGTGTGTGTGTGTGTTAAAAATTAAATAATTTATTGACTGAGCTTAAACATTAAATAAATGTTTGAGTTAGTTTCCCTTATACTCTTCAAAATGACCGTTCCCTCCAATACTATTTAATATATACATTGTTATAAACTATTTTTAATGCCTTCTGTATGATTTTTTTTTATTTTTATGTATTTGCATGATAATACACAATAAATACGCAATACGTAAGAAGTAATAACTTCAGCATAAACCCTTACTTGTTCTTTTATAGCGCAATCTTCTGAGAAAAATGTGCATGTCGCTACCTGAAATGAAGTAATCAAGCATTAAATGTAAAGAAATTAAAATCATAAAACTTTATATTGAGCTATATAAAACAGTCTTGATGAAAAATAATAGCATTTTCATAAAATTTGAATTTCTTGCAATTATTGAAAATTTCTTAATGATTTTGCTAAGTGAATTGAATTCCTTGGTAGTTTAAAAATTATATATAAAAATGAAAATTTGTAATTTTGTAAAATTTAATAAATAATCTTTTCAAATGTGTACATTTTTCGTTAGAGAAGAATAAGAAAAATGCTCTGTTTTCTTCTTATTAATAGAATTAGTTTTTTAGAAAATATTTTGTCAAATGAATGTTTTATTGGAACAGTAGGAGGCATAATTAGAAAATTACTTGATGTGTTTAGATCTGGGAACCTTCTAAAACTGACAAAATGTAAACCAAACATGATTTTTTTCTTAGGAGAAATATAAGTAATAAAATATTTTTTTACTTATATAGAAAGACATACATTCGAACATTGTTACATCTAGCCAACTGTGAAACGATTCATTCCTTTGCTGCGCATTGTGTTTCACCCACTTTGATGTTACCCTCTAGACTTGAATGGAGTCGAGATAATAGATCACCCATACGGTTTGAAGAGGGGAACTGTGTCAAAACCCCAGATGTAACTATTCTCCTATGAGAACACCCAAACTGGAATAAGTTCTGATAATGAACAACATACGCTTTTTACGGCCCTTTGAAGAAAGAAGTACTGAAACCTTCAGATGTGAATATTTCCCTATTATGAAAGGTCTGTTAAGAGCGTGGGTGAGTAGAAAATATTCCCATGGTTAACTGCTGACCATTGGGAGTATTTCTGAAGAATTATTGGATTATCGACATCTCCAGCGCACCAATGCGAACCTGAGAGGGGGAGTTTTACCGAGATTAAAATGGAAAGTTTTAAAGGAAGAGACGACAAGGAGACGAGTTGATCTGACGATACCAGCTAATCCGACTAGAGAAAAGACGAGCTGTGAGACGCGCTGAAGATCTGGACAGTTGAAGAGATACACGTGATCTCGAGTTTATTGATTAAAGATCTAGCGGAAGTAATCCTTAGATATCTTGAGCTACACGAAGTATCCAGATACGCTAACAGCCTGTTATTTCTCGGTGATAGTTCTGGAACTGTTAATCCAGATGTAAATATTTCCCATTTTATTAACCCAGAGGAGGACGAGTTGTTATTTTGTTATTGTATAGAGCTGTGAATGAAACATTTGTGTTTACACGCTACCCGTTTATTTGATCGACCAGGATCAAGTCTTTACATCGGTGAACCAGTTGGTCACCAGGGGTAGCTTGTATTAAATAAACTTTGTTTTACAGAATGATAAAATACTTTACCCTCTGGCTCAAACGCTTATTCTTGCAGACTTTCTCAAATTTGTTACCTTCGAACTTTGGGTCGGCGTTGAGAACAAAAGTGAAGCATCTCATTTGTTTCAGGGCACACTGTAAATAAACAAAATTAAAAGTTTCCAAAACCTTATTTTATTAACATTTCATCTTAATAATATTTTATTTTATCGTATTTTGAGTTATTTTTCATCATCTATACTAATAATAAAGGTGTGTGTGTGTGTGTGTGTGTGTGTGTGTGTGTGTGTGTGTGTGTGTGTGTGTGTGTGTGTGTGTGTGTGTGTGTGTGTGTGTGTGTGTGTGTGTCAAATTTGTCCCACATATACCTTGGATAATGGGAGCAATTTGAAATTTTAATTGAATTAATCAGGAATTAAGCAAAATTTTGCGTTTTCCCGCTATGACTTTCAAAAATAATACAACAAGAAAATATTTTTTTGCTTCATCTTAAAATAATTAGTATTTTCTTTTCTAACGATACCGATTCATTGTATACAATATACAATTCATTGTATACAATATACAATATTCATTGTATACATACAAATATTTCTTGGAATTTAATCAATTAAAAACTAGATCTTTTGAATTAAGATACTTTAACAAAAAATTACGGCTTGTAAAAGAGATAATTGAGATTCTCCTATTCCTCCATAGCTGACTAAAGAGTGGAAATAAATTTCAATTAACATTTAGACAAATGAATAGATGTGAAATTTCATGTTGTGTTTCGCCCGTTTCAGATGGTGTCATTCTATAACACGTATTTGATATTGCAAAATTTCTTGCTTATGGAGTTATCATTTACTCTCAGTCAAGGAGATACGATTAGCAATATTTTTTTTTTGTTTATGACTTAAATCAAACCAATCAGTGTCTATACCGTTAATCTCAAAGCAACCCTTTTTTCGTAGTCTTAAGGAGAATACAGGGTGTTTCAGTGAACCGTTTCAGAACTTCTAAGAGGGGTAGAGTACATCGTGACGAACCAAAATCATTTAACCATGGGCAGTCAGAAATGTAGATGGCGTTGTGTGAAAAGTCCGAGCTTTCGTGCAGGGAATCTTCATTTAGCACAAGAACGCCAAGTTAGTAGGATGAATGATTACACGATCGCAGAGTTAGCCGATATGCATTTGGCTTACGGGGCTGCAAATTGTAGTGGGCCAGCCACACAGCGTTTGTACGCGGAACGATATCCGACGAGGCGTATTCCCAGTCCTAATTTCTTTGCAAGACTGTACCAGAGGTTAGCTGAGAGAGGTTCATTAGAAAGAGCTCCAGGGACAGGGTAAGAACAATACGGACTGCACACACCGAACTGAATGTGCTGCAGCATGTACAGGGGAATCCAAGAACGAATACACGAAGTGTAGCAAACGCAGTCAGAGTTTCCCTATGCACGGCCTGGAGGATTCTCCGAGCAGGATCCCCCAGGCGCTGCAATGGGAGTGTTCGAAGAAAATTCGAACACTTACTTTAATCCATGTACCTTTTGCTTCTTTTCATGAATTATTAAAATGATTTCTCATTTACGATCTCTTTTCTTTACGGTGCTTCTGTGTACAGCACCGCTTCAGGAAAGCATTTCCGACCCCACATTGCTATATTATTTCGAGTTGTCAGGATGTACCCTATCCCTCTTAGAAGTTCTGAAACGGTTCACTGAAACACCCTGTATAAATTTGAAATTTTAGCTGTGATTGGTTCTAAAATTATTCTTCCTCTTTAATAACTTTTTGTAATCCCTTTGTAACCACAATTTTAAGAATTATAAGTGTTTTTTTTTTCTTCAAAAATCTTTATCTTTCAAATCATGGGACCTTCAAGTGTCTAATAAATTGCACTCCATTAAACCAAACATTACCTTGTGGCCAGTTGTCTCGGTGAGAAAATTCGATGTGAAGTTGAGTCGACTTCGAATCGAGCACACCCGATTGACTCATAAACATCTTTTGCTTGGCAAACAGTGTCCAATTTGTTCAACGTGTCAGGTCGGTTTTACCGTCATTCATATTTTAAAAGAATGTCCCGCTTTTAATCCTCATTGGTTACATTATTTTGGATCGTCAGCTATAAACCTTCATGACATGGTGGGAGAACATCCTCACCTGAACATTTTTAAATTTTTAAAAGAAATTTGCTTTTTGCATCTTATTTAATATCATTTAAATATTTTGAATTGAGTACTTTTAATGTTTACTAATTTGTCAATTAATAATTATAGTGTATCAAATTTTTTACATATTGAATTCAATTTTTAATACTTGTAAGATACTTTTTACCGTATGTTTGGCGCAGTATGGCCAGAGCTGGTCCTTGTGCCATAAATTTACAAACTCACTCACTCAAAAATCTTTAAATAATATATAAATAATAGAATATTATCATAAAATCAAGCTTCATCATATATCATGCACGCCTTAGCGAATTTGTGATTAGAATACTTACTTCGGTACTTTTCCGGTAGTCGGACGCAAGCGAAAAATTACCAAAGAAATTTGGTGAAATTCTACATTATTTGGCAATTTTTCGCTTGCGGCCGGTTAACGGAAAAGTACCTTTTCTTCGAACTATTGCAACAAAAGGAGGAATTACTTCAAAAAATATCTACTTCAATAGTATAATCTTATATGTGTTTGGCTTCATTGCATGGCAAAAAAAAAAATCATTACTTTGACAGTCCATCAATTCGAAATCAGTAGCTTGAGGGTATTCAAAAGGATTTGAGTGACTGTTTAATAAAATTATTATTGTTGTTGCTGCGACTTAGGGTACTTTTTAAGCTTGCTGACAGTTATCTGTCAGTGATATAAGCCGAATGAGCTTCTCTTGTTTTCTCAGTAGCACCAACAAGGGCCAATAATGTGATTTAGCTACTCACATGACACAATCATTTTTACAAGGCGAACTTCCTTAGTGCATTTCGTTCATTCGTCCATGCATCGCAATTTTATATTATTCTTTGCCTGTGATATTATTCTTTGAGACCAAGACAGATTTATATGGGCTCCAGCCACCACACACACTGAGAGACTCCGGCCTTCTGGGTTAATACTCAAAACCTGAGATATGCGAATTCAACGCCCTACCAACCAGGCTATCCCAGCAAGATTACAAAGCCATTCAAAGATTAAACCATACTTGAATTATATAATTTTTATTTAGGGAGAAGTTCCCGTAAAAGATTCCTCATCTTCTCTACCAGGGTCTTCCGGACTATAATCAAGTTATTACCTGTTAATGAAAAGGGCCATATGCCCTTTTGATCTGCTTATTTGGAAAGTTCCATATGTTAAGTGAAGATGTGGGATCTCGCAAATCCCATCTACTTAAATTGCTTTAAGAGTCGCTTCGTTTTTGTGTTTTCTATTATAAGAAGAGAAACGTATAATTACGGATTTACTCTTCCATCGGGATACTTTTTGATCCACTGGTCGATGAAATAAGCAGCCCTTTAGTGACAGACAACTTTTATCAACACTGTAGCGATTGAAGGTCGCGGTACGAACCTGCGATGCTTGGGCCTGTAGCCGAATAACATACCGATCAAGCAAAAGGGACCATTCAGCTACAGTACTTCTCCACCAGTGAGTCAGTGAAGAAGGGAACGATGTGCCAAGTGTTATGGAGAGTTGCTGCTTGCTCGTCAAGTGGGTCTGAGGATTTTTTTGTTTATTTGTTTTGCTTTTTAGCTTTCGTCAAGTGAGTCTGACGCTTTTGCTGCGGGTAGATGGCGCCACGACTGTTGCAGAAAGTTGCGTTGTCAAGGTCACTGATGTAGCGGTTAAAGGTCGCGCTAAGAACCTGCGATGCTTGGGCCTGTAGCCGAGTAACATACCGATCAAGCAAAAGGGACCCTTCTGCTCGAAGGGTATTATCTGGCTCTTATATATATATATATATATATATATATATATATATATATATATATATATCCAATAAAGTTCAAGTCAATTTTTTAAAACTTATAGTCGACGATGTATGAGATTACTACTGATTTTTCAAATATTAATTCATTAATTTTTTATTAATTAATTAAAAACTAACTTTCTCGCCAAAAATATTCCTTTCCCCACCGAAAAATAATTAACGAATTCCGTTTGCTTTTTCCGCACACTAATGAGGTTAGGTGTAACGTGTTTAGGGCCGATTACTTTAAACGATAATGTTTATTTTCATAATGTTTGAGGCATTTAAAATTAAACATTGTTAATTAGTAGATTTTTCCAAATTCTTTTTGAAGTACTTTCGAATTAAAATAATACTGTAGCAGTTACATAATTACTTTTATCTTCTCTTTTGAATACTAGATGGCGATGCGTTACTAAGTACGCATCCCATAATTCATTGGGGTTGTGAGTAGAACGAAAAGATGATGCTTATCTGTTAAGCTGAGCGCAAAAATGTCTTGTCTTGTGTTGTCGTGTGTTTATTTTGTCTGTGAGTGTGGTTCTTAAAAAAATGTGTTCCTGAAAGCATGAAAGCAGAAATGTGTTCCTGTTGCTTCCTGCACGGATCCTAATAATCTACATTCCACCACAATAAAGAATGAAGAAATTTCTAATCTGCATTGCGTTCCCCAACTGGTGTAGAAAAATCAGAAAAAATAATAGCGTTGTCACAATTGGCTCTGAATCCTCAATTAGCTTTGAAAATTCAAAGTTAGTATAATTTTGTGATAAATTATTTATAGTAATTGTAATCGTCAGGCCGGAATAGCCTGGTAGATATGGCATTGGATTCGCATCCCTTGGGATGCGAGTTCGGACACCATATTTAAAAAGAAAAATGGAAATTGCCAGGAAATTCGCTTTTTTATTTTATATCGAAATTATTCGAAATATTAAAAGTTTGAATGGGCTTAAATTTCCGAATTGAAAACACGAATATTACTCACTATATTGGACAGCCGCTTCGAACAGCTATAGCCAACAACCCTGGATTCACCAAAAGGATCTGAAAGAAAAAAAATATTATGATTTCTCATAGTTTTAACAAAAATGTTAACTTTTTATATTTAAAATAAACTAACAACAAGTAATATAAAATACAATTTTTGAAAATCAATTCCTACTAAGGTTAACAAAGAGTCATCTTATTTTAATTACTTTTTATTAAATAATTACAACTAATATAAATATGACAGAATCCCAATATTAAGCGGCAAAGCAAAACGCGAATTTCCTTGTTATTTCCATTCTCCTTTCTATATATGGTGTTCGAACTCGCAGCCGAAGGGAAGTGAATGCTATAAATCACAATTACTATAAATAGTTGGCAGAAAAATTTTATTATACTAATTATGACAACGCAAAATGTGTGATTTTTCTACACCAGTTGGAGAACGCAATACAGATTAGAAATTTCTAATTTTCTTTATTCTGTATTATTTTAATTCGAAAGTACTTCAAAATGAAAAATCGATTCGTTAACAATGTTTAATTTTAAATGCATCAAGCATTATGAAAATAAACAGAATCGTTTGAAATAATTGGCCTAAAACATGTTAAGCCTAACCTCTTTAATGCGCTGAAAAGAATAAACTGCATTCGTTGTTTATTTGGCGGCGGAAAATGAATATTTTTGGCTAGAAAGTTAGTTTGTAATGAATTAATAAAAAACTAATGAATTAATATTTGAAAAAACTGTATTGACATCAAATGTCCTATAAGTTTAAAGTCATATAGGTCATATAAGTTTAAAAAAATTTACATGAATTTGAGTGGATGAATAAAATGTATTTTATTAACGATTGAATAATTTGTACAATAGATAGATAGAGAGAGAGAGAGAGTCTGAGCAATTGTAGGAATTGAAAAAGCAATTGTAGGAATTGACTCAGATCACAATGTTTTCTATTCAGCATTCCATTCTGGTAAAAATCAGTAGCAAAACAGGATTAAAGATAATAACTCTGAATTAGTGGAGGGTTAAATTTAAAAACCAGCACGATAAGTCTCTTCCGAAAAAAATGCCTATATATATATATATATATATATATATATATAAAATTTTTGTCATGCGGTTAACAGTATTGTAGCTTTTTCCTTATAAGTCAGATAATATCCTTCGAAATGAAGGGCCCCTTTTGCTTGATCGGTATGTTACTCGGCAACAGGCCCAAACGTCGCATGTTCGTACCACGACCTTCAATCGATACATTGGTGACCTTGACAACGCAACCTTCTCCAACAGTCGTGGCGTCATCTACCCGCAGCAAAATCGTCAGACTCACTTAACGAAAGCTAAAAGCAAAAACAAAACAAACAAAAATATCGTCAGATCCACTTGACCAGTAAGCAGCAACTCGCCATAACATTTGGCACAATACAAAATCTTTCGCTTCTTTACAGACTCACTGGTGGGAAAGTACTGTAGCGCTCTTTATAAGCCAGATAATATCCTTCGAGTTGAAGGGTCCCTTTTGCTTGATCGGTATGCTATACTCGGCTACAGGCCCAAACGTCGCATGTTCGTACCGCGACCTTAAATCGCTACATTATCTAATAATCGAATTTGATACATTCAAGTCATTTCGTTTTTGATTTATCACGTTTGCATGTTTCTGATCCCACAGACTAAGAGATGCTCAATCCATGTTGGATTTAGACCAAAATTTGGCAGGCATCTAGACAATGGATATTAAATAAGTGTACAGAATTTTATCGTTTTGGCTCTCTTCATTTTGTAGTTATTGTGTTGGCTTATATTAGAATAGCCGGATGCAGACTTCCTCTAAACAGATTTTACTTAAAGTTCAATAGATGTCTGCAAATTTGATGTCGTTATTTATGGCCCTTTTTTAAGCCCGTTGACTTTCAGTGATTTAAATGAGCGTCTCTCGTTTTTCAGTAGCGCCAACTAGTACCAAGAGTACGACAGTTACTCACACACAAGTCACAACTCTTTTTATGGGACGGACTTCATTTATGCATTTTCATTTATCCATCTACAGATCGTAATTTAGATCTGGAACAGAGAATGATATCCTCTGACCCAGCACCCCAAGTGGTATTACTCTCGGCATGGAGGACTTTGTGACCAAGACAGATTTAACAAGCGCCAGCCATCACAGACTCATTGATTCTTCGGCCGACAAGGCTCGAACCCGCAACCTAAGGTATACGAGTCCAAATTTGATGTAAAGACCATATACCAAATTCCATTGCTCTTGCTCGAAGATGTTTTGAGTTATCTTTATCATAGGTGGACACCCATACAGATATTTTACAAAAATGCGTTTCTTGAACTTGGGGGAAGGAGCTAAATCATGGATTTTTTTTTTATTATTATAGGTGAACTTTTGATTGTATACCTTAT
The DNA here is from genome assembly GCA_026289955.1 of Argiope argentata. Classification (NCBI taxonomy): domain Eukaryota; kingdom Metazoa; phylum Arthropoda; class Arachnida; order Araneae; family Araneidae; genus Argiope; species Argiope argentata. The sequence continues at coordinate 12,133,591 of JAOUZG010032859.1, read as the reverse complement.
TTAATATACAGGGTGTTTCAGTGAATCGTTTCAGAACGTCTAAAAGGAGTAGGGTACATCCTGACGAACCAAAATCATAGACCTATGGACAGTCAGAAATGCTTTCCTGACGAGATAGATGGCATTGTTCGAAAAGTCTGAGCTTTAGTGCAGGGAATCTTTATTTCGCACAAGAACGCCAAGTAGGATGGATGATTACAAGATCGCAGAGTTAGCCGATATGCATTTGGCTTACAGGGGCTGCAAATTGTAGTGGGCCAGCCGCACAGCGTTTGTACGCGGAACGATATCCGACGAGGGGTACTCCCAATCATAATTTTTTTGCACGAAAGCACTAGAGGTTATCTGAGACAGGTTCATTAGGAAGAGCTCACAGGTACGGAGTAAGAACAAGACGGACTACACACACCGAACAGAATGTGCTGCAGCATGTACAGGGGAATCCAAGAACGAGTACACGAAGTGTAGCCTACGCAGTCGGGGTTTCATATAGCAGCGTCTGGAGGATTCTTCAAGCAGAAGACATGCATCCGTTTCACGTGCAGCGTGTCCAGACACAGAAACCGGAGGATTATGTACCTCATATTGCTTTCTCACAGTAGTACGCGGGAAAATGTGCTACAAACCCGCAGTAGCTTCCGGAAAGATTCGAGATATGCCTGGAGTATTCCAGAATGTTCGGACGTCCATGCATCGGAGATGCGAGGCGTGCATTGTAGCCCGTGGAAGAAACTTCGAACACTTACTTTAATACATGTACCTTTTGCTTCTTTTCATGCATTATTAAAACGATTTCTCATTTACGGTCTCTTTTCTTTACGGTGCTTCTGTGTACAGCACCGCTTCAGGAAAGCATTTCCGACCCCACATTGCTATATTATTTCGAGTTGTCAGGATGTACCCTATCCCTCTTAGAAGTTCTGAAACGGTTCACTGAAACACCCTGTATAAATTTGAAATAAATAAAAATCAACAAAATCTTTCCTCCATCTCAAACTCCTGGTCACGTTTAACTACTTTTTAATTTCATATGAAAATTTATCCTTAGATATGACACCAAGAATTACTTGTTCCCCCTCCTCTAAAAATTCTCAAAACTATTGCTTGGTTTTATATTTTTGAGGAAGAAAACAACAGATTTTTTTTTCAGCCCCAATCAATCACTGCTTCGATTTCATCAATTTTTACCTCTTTTCAAAGCTCATGCCATCTATTTAGGTGGCATGCCGTTATCTATCTAGCATCATTTACAATTTTTGAAAGAATTCTGGAAAGTGCTATGTCGATGTACAATCTCTATTGGAGGAGGGGGGGGGGCATACATACTCCTCAATATGTCTGGAATTAATAGACAGAAAGAAAGAGTGGAAGCATCCCGACCGGCTCACAGCAAAGTCTTTACACAGTATTTCCAGGGGCTCCGCAGAACTATATACCTACACACTTTAAAACCCACAGCCTCGTTTCCGAGCTCAACACAACCAGTTGGAAAATCCAACACCTGAAAAACCCTTCTCTATAGGTCCTACGACCGTAGCTTTCAGACCCGTAGTCATCCTTCTCTGATAAGAAACCAGGCCCAATTAAGGACCACGTGAAACCGAAGTCGACAGATACCATGAATAGCGGAGTCGACCCTTCCACACTTTGCGTGCATAATTGCCAACGAACCCTGCCCTAAGGAACGAAAGCTAGCACGGGAGGCCGAAGCCAGTTTTACCCTGATGACAAGGACGGTTGTCCAGGCCACCTGCCACCGTAAGTCGAAGACACCAAGCCTGCAGCCGAAGCTAGCAATAACCTGCGCTTTGATCGAGGCGGTGGTGGTCCCCGAACGCAGGCGGAGCAGGATCTTAGTTGGAGTTGGGATTGTAACGTCACATAATATCCTTCGAGCTGAAGGGTCCCTTTTGCTCGATCGGTATGATACTCGGTTACAGGCCCAAACGTCGCA
>JAOUZG010032859.1:12108921-12126346 GCA_026289955.1 Argiope argentata | reverse complement strand
AGGCAATTAATAAAGACTAAATTTTAAAAATCAGGAAGCCTTTTCCTCCGACAAAGCATTAGAATTTTACACTAATCTGTATCGCATTTGCTTTCACCAAATACTCTTTACAAATTTTTGTACACTTACCACAAGACGCACATCTGAAAGCACTTTGGAATAGTCGAGCGATTGTTCTCGGATGAATATCCTTGTGATTGCTTAAAACTGTTGGTGGGACCAAGCAGATGAGAATGACTATCACCAACCGCATCTTCAAAACAAAATGATCGTGATAACCTATTTTTTGTTTTGTTTTAATCTTTTGGAATAAATAATTGCGACACAAAGATTGCTGGAATTTAAAAGAAATATTAAATTGATTGAGATTTTAAATTTTAATTCATTCCTAGAATTATGCATTCCGAATTTTCGCAACATATTCTTCCCCCTGTTATGCATTAATTCAATTCTCCGAGCTGTTCATATTTATGCATTTCCTAATGATTTATAATTTTGAAAGCTTTTGAAAATAGTTTGTCCAAATGCGTTTCATATTTTAGTTTAAATCAGTAGAAGAGAGGGCTTTTCTAAAAACATTTTGTATTAGCATTTTTTTAAAGATCAGCTGCTTTGCCGAAGTTAATGTTGCTGAAGTATTCACATTTTTTTATGTAGTTGATCCTTAATAATGACTTCTTCAATAATACTGAACACTAACTTTAATAAGCATGTTTGTTATTTTAAAAGCCCTACATCATCCCATTCAATATACAGCTTATATTCCTATTTTTCTCTCATCCTACTTATAATGTGAAATTCAATTTGAAAAGAGTAATTTTTTAAATTTCAGCTAACAGGATTTTTTTTTTTGATGAAACTAAACATTTTTACTTAAAATAGGAGAACAGAAAGTAGAATCGTTTATCATTGAAACTGTTCATTCACTATAGAATATTTTCCACAATTTGTGCAGTAATGTGAAAAATATTTTAATTTTGTTGTTGTTGTTCACACTGTACACACTTTTGTTCACTGTACACACTGAAACAAGAACGATATTGTCGAGCGATAAAAAGGGCAAGATGTTTTTATACATTCAATTATATCACACTGAACAGTAACAGTATTTATAAAAGTGCACACTTCAAAAAAAATTATTATTTATTTATTTGTGAAGTTAAAGCTCATATGAAAGTACACTCATGTCCAAAATTAAGATGTCAAACAGACATTCTGGGAGAAGTGATGAACTAGTCACTGTATTGTCACGTGATTAGAAACAAAGAATTATTATAACGGAAGAACAGATAAAGTTATTGTTGTGTCAAATGGCACTTGTCATGGACAAGCCCGCCGCTGAACCTAGCAGCAGATTTAAGCCGAATAAAGCGCCTCTTGTATTTGAGTAGCGCCAACTAGGGCCAAGAGTCCGACTTTGCTACCCACTCACCACATTTGCTTGCACAACTCCTCTTTACAGGGGGGCACATTCACACATCTCACAGATAGCACACAGAAGAACAACCATGCCCAAACCGGGACTTGAACCCGGGACCTCCAGAACACGAGGAAGACGCGCTACCTCTGTGCCAGCAAGCCGGCACAGATAAACGTAACAATATAGAAAGGACTTTTATTGTGGATTAAGAGAGATTTTTATTGGTTATTAACACTGTAAATATCAGTGTTGAGTCACAACTCAAAGAAAAGGCACTTATCTCGGAAAAAGACTGCCTAATATGGAGTGTGTATGCATGCGTTGTGTGGCTTGTATGCACCGCTATGCAAGCCTCACAACCAGCTCTCATACCATTTATGAGAGTATCAGTAAATTTTTGTCATATAAAAGGAAATCAACAAATGCTTGTCATGTATGAGAAAGCCCATTCTAACAAATCTCCTGCTATTAATTCCTGGAGCATCACGATGTTCTCTTTAGAGCATCCCATATGTGTTCAATAGTGCTCACGCGATTGTGAGATAAAAAGAAGTGAATTGTGACACAGTGATGAAGACAAAACTAAGGTATTAAAATATTGGAATTTAAAAAATTACGCGCACACCTGTAATAAATTTTAATATTTACCAAAAAAAAAAAAACACTTCAAGATTTTCGTTGCCAAGCGGTAACTCCTTGACACGCCTACTTATTGAAGGATTATATTTGTATATTATTTCGATTTCTATCGATCTACTAGTCGTGATATACAAGTTTTAACTACCGTAATAAAATCGTTTAATCACCATTATAATATTAAAATTTAAAAAAATCTTCTTTTTTTCGTCTTTATGGCATGTTATTTGAATAATTTTCAGATAATCTGATTTTAATATAAAGTAGAATTTCTTTACTTAAAAATAAATTAATTAAATCAAAAAAATAAAATTGGTGTCATAAAGAAGACAATATTCTACGTTTGAAAATGGTTCAAAAGTCAGTTTTATGAAATAAAATTTTCAAGAATTATTGTGGAATGAAAGTAATATTTCCCATTGAGATTTAATTATCCTTAGCTCTGCTTCCTTAAAATAAGTATTAAAATAAGAAATAAGCATTAAATTTAAAAAAAAATAAGTATAAGTTAATTTGGACCAAGTTTGATAACCGTGGATTGTCATTTAGAGCGAGCGCAAATATAGGCACACACACACATTTTCTTTTATAGCAGAATAGTTTTTTAGACCGTCTTAGTATTTTCTATAAAGTGTCAGAAAAAATGCTATTACTGGTTATTGTATTGGAATTTGAAAGAAAGCTTTTAATTATAAATTATAGAATTAAAGTTGTTGGTGGTGCTGATCCCCTTGGTCTGGACCAGGTCAAAAAGATCGTGCCGCATCAAAAGGTCAAAAACACTCTCGCTTTCATCCGACAGTTGCCTCACAGAGGCACCGATACAAGAGATAATATGAGAGGGAGAGGCAATAGCCAAGCAAGGGCAAGTAGAAAAGGTCCTGTTAGGACCGTCGAAGACCAGACTTCTAATGTGGTCAGACCTTAGTCTAGCTAAGGCAGATTGGTCAAGTCTTGAGCGGGTGTTCTGCAAAGATAAATCAGGGCGCTCTGCGGGGTACCAATCGTGTTCAGGAGGAATCCTTCAAATGGATTTTACTTTGTCAATAAACATGGAATGAATCTCTGATACTTTTGAAGCAGACGATGGAGGAGTAGAGAGTTTACTACCTTCCCCGGCAAGTCGATCAGCGACATCATTGCCATGGATACCAACATGAGAGGGAATCCATTGCAAGCACACAGAGCCTACCTGGGACAACGTAGCCAATTTGGCAACAAAATCTTGCCCCAATTTATTATAAATGCATGACCAATCCCTCAAATAAGAATTAAAGTAAGGAGTTTTAATAACTAAAATTAATTTTAAATGTAAGATACTTGTTTAATTAAAATTCCAGCACGCAACACTTCCATCATAACATTTTTTTAAAAAAATACCTTATATTTTTCCCCTTTTTACTTTCTCGCAAAAATAGTATAGAAAAAGTATAGTAACCATCAAAAATTTGAACACGAGCTACGAAAACTTCTATAGTATAGATGTCTATAGCTTGTCAAATTTTGAGCCAAATACAACAAGAGGTTGACCGTTTGTCTGTCTGTACTTTCAAAAAGACTCACAAACGCAGTCACTTAGATATATTAAAATTTTTATGGTATGTTATGACTACGAGTACAATTTTGTGTTACATTCTTGTTTCAATGTGTCCAGAAAAACGAATCTAAAACACAAATTCGATTTTTGGATACTATTAACGCATGCCCGGAATTTATCACCAAATAACTCGCCAATAAAATTTTTAAGATTCTTTAAAGTCATTAAAACGTGGATTCAGCTTTTTTTTACAAAAGATTTTGTAAATAAATTAAATTCAAGTAGAAAGTTAATATTTCATAAGAATTGTACGCCAATGCGATGTAAAACTTTCTCTGGCATGACAAGTTTATTAGAAAGCATGCAAGAGAGTTTGATGGAGACTACTCCCGCTGGCTTTGTATCCAATTTCGAAAGTACATTACTAATAACATTTTTTGAAAGAAAGTGAAATTTCTCATATCATAGGATGAAAATTAAACTAAGAGTTTATTCAAATCTGAAACTTTAACGTTTATCCCTTCCCAGGGAATTATAACGCAAAGTGAAACTACTTTTGACCATAATAAAAATTGAAGCTATTAGAAAAGTCCTTTTGTGCGAAAGTTTCTTTTCATTTATATTTACCTAAACTTCAATTATTGCCCGATAATTGAGTTCTCATGTTGGACCCATTGTTTTAACAAGAAAACTAATCCTAATAATTGTGCACGCAATCAAAAGTTGCATTTGTCATGAAACAACTTCAATTTACTTAAGAGTTTTTAAAACTTAAATTACACCAATATTTAAACGGCGAAAAGTACTGTGGATATTTCTTGCTTTGGATAATCATCTTTTGCTACATGGTTTCATTCAGTCAAGTTAGAACTATTCTAACATTTGTTTATTTTAATTCTTTTGAATTTTAAAACGGAACAACGAAGTTTAAGATAAAGAGATCTGCACAAATTTATACACACTTTAAACTTAAAATAATAAATATAAAAGGAAATTTAAGAATAAATTTTTAATTAATAAAAAAAATTTACCAGAAGTTTCATGTGAATTTTTGAATATCCACTATTGTTTTTATTATCTGAAGTGGTCTTCCCAAAACTTTCTTGCATACTCGGTAATAAAGGTATCTTCCATGAAATTGCCGTACTGTAGCAATTGAAAGTCGCGGTACGAACCTTCGACGTTTGGACCTGTAGCCGAGTATCATACCGATCAAACAAAAGGGACACTTCAGCTCGAAGGAAATTATCTGGCTTATAAAACTGACGCTACAGTACTCCCCTACCAGTGAGATGGACGAGAGACGAATGATTTTGAAAGCGCCAAGCGTATGGCGAGATTACGAGTTTGTTGGTGCGTCGAGTTAGCAACGGCTTTTGGTGTGTCGAGTAAAAGATGGCTTTGATGCGTTGAGTTAGCGACGGCTTTGTTGGCTGGTAGATGGCACCACGACTGTTGCAGAAGGTTGCGTTGTCAAGGTCACAAATGTAGCAATTGAAGGTCGCGGTACGAACCTGCGACGTTTGGGTCTGTAGCCGAGTAATATACCGATCAAGCAAAAGGAACCCTTCAGCTCGAAGGATATTATCTGGCTTATAAAGTTGACGCTACAGTACTCCCCTAACAGTATCATACCGATCGAGCAAAAGGGACCCTTCAGCTCGAAGGATATTATCTGGCTTATAAGGATGACGCTACAGTACAGTTACGAATTACGAATAGTTACGAAATTTTAATGTTTGACTTGAATTAAGCATTTTCAAAGAATCTATCGTGTTCGTCTTGGCGATTTATTTGGCGATTAATCCCTGACATAAGGTTAAAGCATTCAAAATTCGAACGTGCTTTAGATACGAGTTTCTCTAACTATTTAAGCAAAGATTTGACACGAAACTACACTTGCAGTCACAAAATGCCGTATTAAATTTGATATATTTAAGTCATTGCGTCTCTGAAATATCGTGTTTATGTTTTTCTGTTGTTGTTGTTACTTATGGCTCTTGCCATGGACAGGCCCCGCTGATACATCAGCAGGTTTTAAGCCGGTTATATACGTCTCTTGACTTACAAGTAGCGCCATCTAGGGCCAAGAGTACGACTTAGCTACATACACGTCACAACCCTGTTTAGGGGGCGGACTACATTCATGCAAATTCATTCATACATCTCAGATCGTAATTTAGACCTGAAACAGAGAACGATCACCTCTGACCCAGTACCCCCAGTGATATTACTCTCGATATGGAGAACTTTGCGAGCACAACCGATTTAACGAGCGCCTGTCGCCACACACTCGGTTATGTGTTTCTGAAAGTACAGACCTACAGACGGCCAACCCCTTGCTGGATCTGGCTCAAAATTTGAAGGTTTTTTAGACTATAGATGTTTATTCTGTCGAATTATATTTATCCAGCTCTCTTGATTTTGTAGCTATCATATTCAGTTATATACGAATGGTCGGAGAGACAGACTTTCTTACTCAATATTTGATAGACATCTATAAATTTAATTTAAATACATCATATCAAACTACATTTGTCTAGATCAAAGAGTATTATAGCTATCCTTGTTGCAGATAGACAGACGGACATTTTCCAAAAATGGACTTTTCGGACTCAGGGAGCACGTGGAGATTCGTCAAAATTTTTAGCCCTAATTTTTTGACGATTTCTGTTTGACTTTTATCTTTACTACATATAAGAGAAAGAAAAAACAGGAAGAGAAAATATTACTAGAATTTAAATCGCGGGATCGAGTATAAACTGAAGAGATTTGAGGAAAATCTAAATAATTCTTTCAAAAAATATTTGAAATAAATTATGCTTGAATTATTTGAATTGTAAAAAATGTTTTGACATCTTTAGAAAAATTTCTATGTACAGATATTTTTAAAAAAGATAATATTTTGAAATAAATCATAATCTGAGTGATTAAAAAAATAAGTAAAAATGTAAAGTTACAACGGCCTTTAAAGGAAGTAAATTTGGCAATTACCTTATAACCAATACTATGATAACATTGAAATAGTTTCCATTAAAAAGAGTATTGTACTGAATGAAGATAGCGTATTTAAGACATTTGATGCTTAAAAATATCTTGCTGATGGAATCACTAATTAAACTTTCATATTATCTAATTCAAATTAAATACAACTATACTCCAAGGAGAATCAGTAGGTCAATAAAAATGGCGAGTAAAGAATAAGTTTAGTTTAGTATTATTAACGTTCCGTTGTAAAGCAATACCTATGGCTATTTTAGAACAGCCCTCGTAATTTTGAACCGCTTTCAGATGACGAGGACGACAAAAGAGTTATCACCCCCTCTTCACTCCACACCATCGGGAAGGCGTTTGGTCGGCTAGTAATGTAATATATTTTTGAAGTTTGAGCAGAACTATATTTTCAAAAAATTATCAAGATAAAAGAAAACTTCAAGGGCTGTATTGATATTTTCCTTCACTTAATTTTTAATAAAAATTATAAGTAATTTTCTAAAATTTGCTCCTTCATGCGCTTTTCCACTCTACAAATATAGCAAATTTGGAAGATCAAGTTCAAATTATCCGATCTGTAGATCTTCAACACACACACACAAATAAATTAGTAAATATAGAGGTATACATACGCTTGAAAAATGCAGGTGCAAAAATTATAATTTTGTATCTAAAATACAATATTAAATTTATATTCTCATAGAATGATTTTTTTAATATTTACATTGTGATGTGCACCTGTTGTTGACACATTACTCTGGACTGATTTCTGTACTTCGATTTGAACTATATTTTTTCCCCCTTCAGTAAACTTTTCTCAGTTTGTAGCTCAAAAACAAGAAGAAACCCTACAGGAAGACAACGCGGAAAACAATCTTTCATGCGACACTGAAGGCGAATCTGAGAACACTAGAATCTAATTTCTTTTGTGTGTTGTCTATGTTTTATTGCAATATTTCTGCACAATTTTGTGCTAATCATACAGAAGTGAAGCATGTTCTTCTATACCTCCTGTTTTCAGTATTTTCTGGTGTTTAGTTATAGCGAAAAAAATTATATTGTGATGCTCAAATTTACTGGAGAATCACTTTGGACCAATAGTGAAGGTATTATGAACGGATAAACTCTGCGCAGCCAGATTCGTTGTGCGCAGAGAAATGTGCCTCTGAGACCAATAGTTTTTGAGGAAAACACAAGAGAAAATGTATGCTGTCATATCCGGTTTACGGGAAAAAAACTAATGATCAAAATATGAACATCAGCACTTGCATAATTTTAAATAGGAAGATGTCCGAAATGTCCCCCGTGTATATGGAGATATGCATGCACGCGTTGTGCATTGGTTGACTGTACACGTTCTAACATCGTAGTGTCCACAAAAGTAAACGCACTGTGGAGACGAATGGACTAAGTCCATTTCTGAAGTAACTTGGTCTCTATAAACCAATTCTTTTATAAGGCCCCATAGGAAGAAATCTAAAGGGGCCAGGTCTGGAGATTGTGCTGGCCTTGAAACAATCCAGCGGCCAAATAAAGAGGTTTTTTTCGTAAGTCGGATATAACGTCATATATTTTCTCTCGCATTTTCTCGAAAATTATGATCGTAGAGGTACAGTTCTTTGAGCATTTTCTATGTCTTCCAAACAACGAATCTGCCTTTGCAGATTTTATCCGATCTTGCCGGGGCAACCTGTTTATATTTTCCTTTAAAAACTTTCCTTAATTAATATTTCTAGAACAAGAAGGAGATCTAAAAAAAGAAGAAGATCCTTAATGGTGTTTTGCGCGATACTGAGGGAAAGAATACATCCATTAGGATCTGATTTTTAAATTTGTTTTTATTGTAAAAGCAGCCGGCGTCCTAACACAGAGGTAGCGCGTGTTCCTCCTGATCTGGGCGTTCCGGGTTCGAGTCCCGGCCAGGGCATGGTTGTTCTTCTGTGTTCCATCTGTGAGGTGAGTGAATGTGCCCTTCTGTAATGGGGCTGTGCAAGCGAATGTATTAAGTGTGTCATCTTCATATGAGCTAGAAGTCAGATTTGTGCCCTAGGACGCCCAGGTGTCCATACCCTCAGAAGCTACTGCACCCCTCCTTCCGTTGTAAAGCGGACACGTTATGATCATCATTATAAAAGTATGCAATTTTAGATTTCAATACTATTTTATGTTAACTCTTATACCGCGTGCTTTCAATCCGATTAATGTATTTATATAAGATTACTACAAAACCGATCATTTCAAAAGCAAGATAAAAATTACTGATCCCCAAAATAAATTGTGGTAAAACTATTTTCTCTCCCGTTTTCACATCCAGTCACTATAAACTGCAAATGAAATAATTTGCCTAAACGTTTTGAAAGCTACATGAAAAAAAATAATAATAAATCTAAATGTGATCAAAAGCCCACTTTTTTAAAAAATCATTTTTTGTAGATAATCCCTTTTTTGCTACACAACGTTATTCAACCGACTACAAGCCGCGTTAAATAAAACTGTATAAAATTAAATACAACACAAAATGGAAAAGCGTGTCAATGTAGTTATTTACAAAAGGGTAATTGAGTTGGTCACGAAATTTTGAGTGACAAATACTCACAATTTTCTGATCCTACACTGTGCAACTCAAAACTGCAAACATATTAATGGATAGCTTGAAACTGTTTCCACGATCATTTTAGAATACAGTCGTTGGGAGTACTTGCTTGCACGAACAAGTAGTAATCATTGCAGACAACACTGAGTGATGTAGGTTTAACTTATTCAAATACGAATTGCGAATCTAATTCTTAATTACAGCGTTGTTTTTTATTATTGGAAACTCGTTTTCTGAGGGGCATTTGTCAAAAGTGCAATTCTATCCATTAGTATAAACAAAGATATTTTTTTACCGTAGCTGTATATATATCATCCAGTAATGGTGCACGTCAAGAAACTTCTGATTTACGGTCTGTAAATTATATGTGCAATTTGGTCTAGACACCAAAACCTTAGTAAAAAGAATCCAACAGTTTACTTACGAATAAAACAAAATCAAATGTGTACAAAAAAAAAACAAAAGCCTTGATAAAAATGAGTAAACAAGTAATATAAATAATTGGAAAATTAAAAATGAATTTCAAATGAAAAAAAAATGAAATCTAAGGTCGAAATTTTCAAGTTGTCATGAGAGAACATTATTATTTTTAAGTGATTATTTTTCTTAATTGATTTAAGTCATTCATCAGTTTAAATCGGTATGAAAAAATTACGAGACTTTTTTCTCTCTAATGATTTTTTTTAACTTTCATTTTCAATTTTTCTATCTGGCAAACAAAGTTTTGGAGGTCGACCGATTTTAAGATTTAAAAAAAAAAAAAAACAGTAATTTCGTCGAAAAGTTATTATTACTATTACTGGTAACTATAGCATATGTGGTAAAATCCAATGAACTTAAGGCACATTGATACTAAAATTATATCCTAATATTTAAAGTATTTTGAGAAATACAATTAGTAAGAATGCGCCTATAATACCATTAAAGAATAAGTATAAGTTGCGTTTTACAAAATTGAGATAGTTAAAACTTAAAGAGAATTTAAAGAAAAGAAAAAAGATAGTTTTCTGAGAGCGAGATTAATTATTTGAAAGTAAGAAATCGTAAACAAAATGCTCAAATTAGCTCAGGGTTACTAGGGTTTTTCTACTGACGATAGGACTGTACACCATTGCCGGATTTCCATAATTGGCGGTTTAGCAACCCATTGGCGAAGACTTCAAATTTGGTGATAATGTTGGACAGTATAATACGTAAGTACCCTGAACTGAACTGAACTGAACTTTTGTGTCACAAAAGTTTTGAGAGGGGATACCAGATCTGCTGCCATTCTCGTCATTTGAGTGGGCTTTATATTTACAAGATTCCTCCTAAAAAACCCTAGCGTTGCTTTCAAACAGATTGCTAATAAAACTAAACATTTAATAAAAAATATTTAAGCTAAAGAATCACAGCTTGAACTACTATATACAGGATTACTAGGTGGATACATTTATATATAAATACATATAATGACTTACTTTCCAAAAAGGCACAATATGGGAATATGCTTAAGACATAGCTTCCTTTTATTTTTCTTTAAAAAAATGTTTTTAATATGAATAAAGAAAACAAGAAAAGAATTCTGTTGCTCGAGAAATTGTATTGTTTATTATTTTAGTTGATGGATAAACGAAGCGTCTAATCTAATCTATTGGATCTCTGGGTTTCAGTTGAGGGTCGTTGGGCCTAAAGAAGGATGTTTTCATGATTTCCACATTTCCAAATTCAGGAGGAGCGAGCTCGTGGTCTTCGCCAAAGGTCCATCCGTAGTCCCAGGACGTGCAGATGGGGAAAAAATATTTAACTTCGGGATCTTCTCGAGAACGTTCTTTCAGATACTTCTGTCGACCTTCGCCTTCTTTGCTGAAACCTGAAATAAATAAATGAAAATAGTCATTCGAAATAATTTATGCTCGTCAGATACCCGTCAAATACGTCTTCTTAAATCTGAAGTTAATTTTGTACTTTCCGGCAGGAAATGAAAGTGGTGATAGAGCACAAAATCAAGAGTAGTCAGGTAAATAATTCGAGAGGTTATTTTTATCATGCGACTGTGACTGTAACCGTTACAAATCTCATTGCAAATATCAATCATAATTGTTTAGAAGAAATTCGTCTTTCAGATAATTATTTCTATGAATTAATTCTGAAAAAAAAATTGCTTTCGGGCAGTGGTTCCTTTTCGAGCTAACGTTTCTAATACTAGTTTCTGTACAAAGATACCTATGATTTTATTATTGTTTGTTTATATTCAGTTAAATACTTCTCAAATCATTGAATATGCTTGGAAGTTATTTTGGAGAAATTTGTAATTTAAGTAATGACATGGTGTAACCGACTCAATTCTTTCATTCTTCAAACGATTCCACATCAAAGAATGGGATAATCGTGGTTGCAAAGAAGTCGGTGACCCACTTCAAAATGCCACCTGCTGGCCTCCACGTCTTTTAATCTAAGCAAACCCACCCACGATCTCGAACGGATAAGGTGAATCAACCTGAACGCATAATATTGAGAATCCCAACAAGATATCTTGTCCTGTTTCTGCAATATAACGAAGATGTGATCTCACAGAGCCCAAGCCAAGAATAAGCTTTATGAAATAAACTTTAAACACTGACAAAAGAGCGAATGATAAATATATCTATACAGTAAAAAAGGTTTAGCATTTCAGTGGGGAGGGATATTATTATAAACTATATTTATATAAATTTTGAAAAAATGGTTAAAATTAGAGAAATTGTTATGTAAGTTTTCAAATTTTTTAATGATTAAAAATAATGGTGGTGATGACTTGTTCGCTTTACAACGGAAAGAGGGTGCAGTTGTTTCTGAGGGCATGTACCCTTGAGCACCCGAGGACAGAAGCATGACTTCTAACTCACATGAGGTTGACACACGCACACACTCGCTTGCACAATCCCTTTTTTACAGGAGGTGGACATTCACACAACTCAAAGAAAAACAACAATGCTCTAAATCCCTAGCCGGGACTCGAACCCCGGAAGCCCAGATCACGAGAAAGATGCGCTACTTCAGTGCCAAGACTTCGTGGATTAAAAATAATGTTTTTACAATGATATGTTCCGAAGTTATGGTCCAAAAACATAAATTTATTCTACGCCTATTCCCTTCTTTTTGGGATGGAAATTTTGCTCCTTTTTTGGTAACTTTTAGTGCTGTTAATCTTTTTATTTGATGAGAAGCATGTAAGCCAAATATCGCTTAAATCTATCCATCCATATGTGGAACTTTATAAGATTTAAACAAGCAAATGGATATACAATTTCACTACTATGGTGAAAATGTCTATGGAATGCTTCATTTAAATTATATCTATTATAGTTATTGTTTACGCTCACTTCGCAGCCCGCCAACCTTTCCTGGGTTTGGCGACAGTTGACCGCTCACCAACACCTTCCAGTGTGGCGAAAAGGGGAAACCCATCAGTTCAGACTACGTTATCGTGCGAGCTGGACGCAGCGATAGTTGCTCCTCTACTAAGCAGGAGACGAATTGCTCAGCTTTTGTACTTTACATCTACCTCCTATTAAGCGAGGTTGCGATTTAAATATTGTTCGATAAATAATTTAATTTGTACTTTACATCTACCTCCTATTAAGCAAGGTTGCGATTTAAATATTATTATTATTTAAATGATTTAATTTGTATATTTGTTGATTTTCATAATAAACTTTTTAAAAACTACAGTCCACTACTTTACTTTACTGAGCTACAGACAGTTATCATCTAAAAACTTTTATCAAACATTTGTTCAGCTTATATGAACATTTTTTTCAACAGTAGGAAATTTATTTTTAATAACACAAGAATTTTTATTCAGTTGAGTTTTTTAAAAAAAAGAGGATATTATTAATCAAAGAGCATGCAAAAGGCTTTTGAAAAAGACAGTTTTTTTAAACACAATAGTATTTGACTGATTTGAAGAGTTTAAAGATGGTAGAAAAAGTAGACGACCAAGGTAGACCTACGATGAATATTTAAGATATCGATGTAGCCAAAGAATTGAATGCTTTATAATCATCATTTGATATTATTAAACATCAAACGATAGTTGGATCAAAAGCATTCTACATCATTTGATCCTATCAAGTAATATTTTTTAAAAATATTTAAGATTGCGCAGTGTCTCTAATTAATTCCAAAAACAAAAATTGCACATTTGGTCTAAGAAATACTTTCTCAAGACGATTTCGCTTTAAAATTCATTATTCGTAGAGATGAAATTTGGTTAAATGCATTTGATACAGAAACAGATTAACAATCGATGGAAGACCAAAACGGTCACGTCAAAGTCGTTCTAAAATCAAATTAGATTTGATTGTCTAAATTTGATTGTCGTGATGTTGTACATTATGAATTCCTACCAATTGACATCAAGAAACAAACAACCAAGCTCTGATTCTTCGAAACACCAATAACTGTATTTTTCTGCAAATTACATTTTTTTTTACTCATTAACGATACGTCGACAATGTCCTGAATTAACGTGTAGCATATCTAGATATACAATGAATCTTCAATGAAATCCAAATTCTGAGACGCAGTCTATTGGGATAAAGTTGAACTCGATTATTTGATTATTCTTGGATCATCAAGATTGCATTTAAATGAAAATTTAAAAATCAATAATATTTTGCAAGTTGTCGAACTAAAAATGAAAATCTCATAGCAAACGAATAGATAGATCTTTCCAATCCACATATATATAAAATATTGCTATACCTTCTGTTCTAAATGATTTTATATTTCAAAAGATAATAAGAGTTTTCGGTACTTACGCATTAGACCGTCGAAGCCAATGGTCACCAACGGTTTAGCAACTCATTGGATTCAAATTTGGCAATAAACTGTCGACGGCATCGAAACCAACAAAATGGCAAACAACAGTAAAGGTTCAAACAATTTTTTAAATAATGGCGGTTTTTTGCCATTATTGGCAATTTAACAACTCATTGTTAAATTGTATTCAAATTGTTAAAATGTATTCAACGTTATTGTTAAATTGCTCATTGTTAAATTGTATTCAACGTATTCAAATTTGGTGATAAAGATCGACGGTCTAATACATAAGTACCGAGTTTTTTACCTTAATTAGGCGTAACTCCGATAAATTAAGATACTTACGTATTAGACCGTCAACGCCAATGGTCACCAACGATTTAATAACACATTTGCAACGGATTCAAATTTGGCGATAAACTGTCTAAGTCAACGAAACCAACCAGAACGACAGTTAAGGTTTGAACAGTTTTTTAAATAATGGCAGACTTTTTGCCAATAATGGCGGTTTAGCAACTCTTTGGCAACATCTTCAAATTTGGAGATAATGATCGGCGGTCTAATATGTAAGTACCAAAATAAATTTTGAAAGAAAAAAATATTCCAAAAATGTTGTTTCTAAAAGCTTTTACCTTTGTACAAAAGTTTCTTGATAGCTGTCGGTACTGGTTTCATTACCTTCAATCCTTCTGGTTTTATCATCTTTCCTGAGTCCTCTTCTTCTGGACATTCTTCCTCTTTTTTCCAGGAAAGGAAAAGTTCTTTTTCAGGTCGCTCTGGTTCGATAGAAGTCTCTGGACCAGATGGAACGAAATCTTCATCATCGTCATCAGGAGCATCGTCAAATTTACATGCATCTGGTGCTGCTCTCTTCAGTCGGGGACCGTGTTCCAAATGCCACTGGACACGAACCTAAGTGAAATCAAAATCTGAATTAGTTTTACTTGATCACTGAGTTTAAATTTTCATAACAAATGTTTCTTCTGCGACTGTTTAAATACAGTCGAACCGAGAATAATTAGGTTTTCCTTCTGTTCGAATTTTCCATGAAATTTAATAGCAGGCGTCTTGGAATAGGCGTAGCGCGTCTTCCCCGTGACCTGGGCGTTCAAGTCCAGGTTCAGGCAAGGTTGTTGTTCTATGTTCTATCTGTTAGGAGTACGAATGTGCTCCTCTGTTAAAAGAGGTTGTGTAAGCGAATGTGATGAATGGGTAACAAAAGTCGTACTCTTGGCCTCAGTTGGCGCTACTACAAATTAAAAGATTAAAACGAAATCTGCCATGCATATTTCAATGAATCATGTCAGAACATCATTTCTTGAACGGCCAAGCACCACGTGCTCGTGCAAGTTAAATTTTTTTTTATTCATTTTAATTGTTTCATCAAATGAGTCACTTCAGTATTGCAAACGATCCAAAAACTTTGTCTTGCATTTATTGTTTTAAAAATATCACATTCCCTATTTATTTCATTCCATTCATTTTGAGGCTAATACTAAACTTCATCAACTGCATGGGATAGATATACAAGCACTCTTTAAATTCACAACTTAACGTGAAAAAAATCAATCAACAGTCAAATCGGAAGGCTGTCAGTAGAATTCATGTTTGAAGTGAAGATTAGAGTACCTTCCGAGTTTGTCACCAATATGACAACCCAACGGAACGCTCTTCTAGCAACTTTAATGTTGTTTTCTTTACTGATTTACACAATGCTTGAGTTGCACATAAACTACAACTATTGTATGAAAAATATTAAATTAAAAATCATAAAAAATCTCGATTAAAGATTTAATTTTGATCTTTATTATGATGAAAAAAAATTATATCTAATAAGACACTACAATTTTATCTTTAATGTGAGTACGAACAGAAAATATTTATTCTTTTGAAATTTTAAATTGTCAGAATGCTCTTTAAAAAATCGTCTGCATTCTTACTTTAAAAGTCAACTGCAATGGAATTCTTCTCTGTTCTCATAATTCTTTTGGTGCTCCAACGGTTGGATCCCTTGATAATATGTTATGTAGGCAATTGTGAAAAAATGTATGTCGAGTAAATGGAATGAAAGACAGTAATTAACTTGCAGAATGAATGAAGGATGAATGGAACATACATATTTTTTTACGAGTAGATGGTAGGAAAGGACACTTGTTTGAAATTATGTACTGTTTGTTTTAAATTATGTATTGATTATGTGGTGCGACAGGAGAGAGCACACCCCTTTTTCGCCAAGGATATTTAGCGCCAAATATGGCAACCCGATGTTGTCGTTGGAGGATATCTTCCTCCGGGAGATAAGACGCAAGAGCGCGGTGAGTTGGCGATTTTGAAAAGTTCGCCAAGAGGGTGATTTTCTCTACGGATCAACCGATTATATACTTTTCCTGTTATTCAAACATTCCTTATGTTCAATGTGCTAGGAAAGCTACTAGGTTCCCACTCCCGCTGCTAGCGAAGCCACAAAATATGGTTTTTTTAAGTAAAAAATTTTGCCGATGCCTTCTACAGATGCCGAAGGCATCGCATGCTCTAACTTTTTCTCAGCACCCAACAGAACGGCTGCAGCGGTCTGAAAAAAAAACAATAATTGTCAGTAAAAAAATCATAATTATATTGCGGAAAACGGTAACTGTAACTGTTTTGTAGTAGTGTTTGTTTACTTTGTCCGCCATCTTTATTGGCGACTTGGCATCCTTGGCACTCCAAGGGGCACACTAAACTTCCCTTTTAATTAATTCATTTCACTAGATTGTTTGATTTGCAATATTGGCTTAAAATTAAGTAGTATGTTAAAATAGTGCTCAACCAATAACTTAACGTAGGTAAAACTGAATAAATTAAAATCTAACGTTGCCTTCAACTTACCTTATTTTCTTTGTTAATGGTTTCAGTAAAAGCCTTCTGAAAAGCCGGATCCAGCACTTTTTCTCTAGCCATGGTAATTAATGAAAATCAATTAACAGTCATTTATTGAGAATAATAAATTAACCGAAAAGGAAGAAAGAAAGAGGGCATTATGTCTATCCTTAGTGTAATAAACACAAACGGAAAGTACTATTATTATGAGTTACTTGGACAAAATTTTAAAATATATGTAGGACATGGTTTCTTTGATTTTGGATGAATATTGTTTACAGTAAAAATCATAAAAGTTTAATTGCTTTTTAGAGGATGAGTACATTGTGCTGCTTTTACCAGCGCAAATCCCCGCAATGAAATTAAAATTTGAAAAATATTTTCTTCGTGTAAATTTTTAAATAATGAAAAACCTATAAAATTTATTTGTAGAATTGAATAAAAAATCCCAAACAAGAAAAAGGATGAAAAAAAATAAACATAAAAAATTATCGTCAGATAAACCCCAGTTGATCTAATGAGTTACATTTTCATTTCCTGTTGAAGATAAACTTAGTTGTTAAGAAAATTTTCTCTTCTAAAGTATTAAATAAATCATTTT
>JAOUZG010032859.1:12070513-12108521 GCA_026289955.1 Argiope argentata | reverse complement strand
TACATACAGAGAGAGAATAAACCATCAAACCATAATTCGTCTTCAGCCTTTTATTTCAGCTAAATTTCGTTCATTCCAACAAATTCTTTGTCTGTTCTCTTTTTTTTACTGAATTTTTAAATTTAATTATTAAAACTATTAATTACCAATTAATTATTAAAATATCTCTTCTTAGCATTGGAACACAAGAATAGGGCAATAAGTGATTGGATAAAAGTCATATATTCCAATGAATCCCATTTTCAATTACACCGTACAAATGACAATGTACAAATATAGAGGGGGAGGAGTAACAACACTAAAGTATTCTGAGCTACATTGTCACAACACTTTGTGTTGTCATAACATTTCAGGCTAGTTGTGAAATATTAGGATTTGGGGAATATTTTCTTTGCATTTTGTGGGTCCTTTGATTACTGTGAAACAATGTCTGAATACTCAGAGGTATATGTTTTATCTCAAATTAAAAACAACCTGTTATAATAATGGTACACGCTGTCAGGAGAGGATATTTCCAACAGGACAATGCTCCCTGTCATAAAGCTAGAATTGCCCACAGATGATCTCGAAAAATATGACAGAGACTACCTAGCTGAGTTGGCCAGAAAATTACCCGAATCCAACCCAATTGAGAATATGTGGTATGAAAGCAAATGAGGTACCAGGGAGCTGGCTCTATAGCCATCATTTCTAAAGGAATTGGGAAAATGCAGTCCATCGGATATGGTTCAAAATTCCTCATGCCACCTTCGGACATCTCATAGAATCCATATAGTATGAAAGGTGAAAGGGACTTGTATTGGAGAGGTGTTCATAATAATTTAATTACTACATAAAACTTTAACGTGGCACAGAAATAAATTTTTATATTGCCAAACACCAACAGTTCAAATATAAACAATAGCTATATCAACATTTCAGGAAATTCGTAGTAATTTTTCGAGCAGGTTGGCGTCTTCCATGACTTATATGATGCAATGGGTATTGAACAGATAGTTCAATGATCTCCGCAACTACTACTTGATTAAGATTCTCTACAATTTGAATTTTTGTAGCTACTATTTTTTTTCTTCTAACAGTAGGCCACAACAAATCCTGTCGTTGCTGCTACGTTCAGTGGTGGCGTTGTGATCAGCTGTTCACAAGAAGTAGCTACTATTTTGAACTGAGCAATTCTGGCAAGTCGTCTCGTTCCTGGATGAACATTCGGTAGCCAGTAACGACCATAAACCTGACGTTCAGACAGAGTTTTCTGCTTAAATAGTCCACTCTCTGTAAACATTCACAGCTACTACTCTCACAGCTAATACTTCACAAGAACGGTCGTTTTCAAGTTATTAATTCTAATGCTTTGAGGACCAGTAATTATTCCGCGTTCAAACTCAGTTATACTTTTTTTTCCTTTTCTTTTTTTTACAATTAACACTATGCAATTGATATGTCATGCATTCCTTCTTTATAGTTTGTTTCTTCCAGTGTTAACAACATGAAGTTAATCTTCTATATATGTATAAGTGCAGGTTGTCATGATAACTTGGCCACTCAGTGTACGAAAATGAAGAATTTGTATTGACGGGTATTAATATGGCTCATTGTGTTTTACTGTTATAAATTTCATATATTGAAATTCGTTTCTTGATATTCAATAATTTCAAAGCACAAATCAATTTTCAATCTTTCATTTATTTATTCTTGTTTATAACAGCATAGCTGAAAATCCACATTGAAAGAGATGCTTTGAAAGGCACTAAAACTTTAAGCACTTTACAGAAATATACTTCCAATCATCTTATCTTTTTAACTGAAAAAGGCTTTAAATCAAATCATCTCTTTTTTAAACTGATGAAATTAGATTTCCTTAACGTGCAATATTTAGAAACTGATTTATCTCTTAAATAGAAACATCGGGAGAGGGAAGGCAAGATCCCTTAAGGGAACCTTTTTAATTGCTGACTGGCATCAGTTGAAGAAATTACAAGATCATACTTACAGCAATGAATCGTTTTAATATCAAGTATAAGTTACCATGATATTATGTAATATATCATGGTAACAATGTAAATATTTATAATTTCAATGTGTATTTGATACCTCATTTATATAGCTGCAAACTTTCCTTTTGTTTGTGGGCCCAATAATACAACTTATGGATGTTGTTGTTTTTCTTATGGCCCTAGACAAACTCGCTGAAGTAATCAGTGATTTAAACCTAATCAGCGTCTCTTGTTATCATCTCAGAACATAATGTTTTGGGAATGAGGTTTGTGGTGTCAACAAAAATTCACAGGCGAAAATAAAGATTAAAATGAAATCTGCTAAGCATATTTCGATGTACAATGTCAGAACATAATTTCTTGAGTGGCCAAGCACCACGTGCTCATGCAAGTTAAATTGTATTTTTATTATCGCGTTAGAACGTGATAATTGCAATAGAATTTTATAAGCCATGCAATAGAATTTTTAGGAATGAGGTTTGTGACATCAACAAAATCCGTATTCGAAAAATAAAGATTTTATTATCTGCACAAGCATCTAAAAAAAATAAACTTATAATGTGATGGCATTCCATTTACAAAAGCTCCGATTTTAAAAAATAAGTTAATGACTACAGCAAATAAAACCTACAAAAATATCATTTTGGGCACGGAATTATATGAAATGAAATAAATAGGAAATGTGACATTTTTTCAAACAATCAATGCGAGACAGAGTTTTTTGGATCGTTTGCAATACTAAAGGAACTCATCCGATGAAACAATTAAAATGAATAAAAATATAATTTAACTCGCACGAGCACGTGGTGCTTGGCCGTTCAATAAATTATGTTCTAACATGATACATTGAAATGCGCAAAGCGAATTTCATTTTAATCTTTGTTTTGAAATAGCGCCAACAAGGGCCAAGAGTATGACTTTTGCTACTCACTCATCATATTCGCTTGCACAATCCCTTTTAACAGGGGGAGGGAGACACATTCACACACCTTACAGATAGAACGCAAAAGAACAACCATACCCGAACCGGGGCGCCCAGATCAAAGGGAAGACGCTCTACCCTTATTCCAGGATGCCTTCCAACTTATGAATTAGCAGTTAAATTTAAATTAAAAGTAGCATGTTAATACCAATCGGTTATTTTATAAAAATCATTAAAATGGGGGATAGGATACATATCTCGTCCTATATCTCCAGCAATAAAATTACATTCTGTATATAAATTTTTTCAAGAGTTTATTTTCCAGATGCACTTTTGTTTTGGGATTCTGTCATAAAGAAAATTATAAAATTTTGTACTTTGATACAGAAATTGTATCAAATTCTAAAGAATTTTTTCTATACTGATTTATAAATTTACAGTAATGCTAATGTGTCTAATCATTTTTTTTTGTACATTTAAATTTTCAGCATGTTAATCATTTATGTTACTGCTATTTTTATCAATTTATTAGTAACTGAAATATGATTCACATGTAAGCCATGCAATAAAATTTTGATTGAGAAACTTTGTTTTGTCAATCTTTCTGTTCAACTGTTTAAAGTAATTTTTAATTAAAAAAAAAAAAAAAACAAAAATGCCATCTAAATATCAAAACACAGAGTTACTCCAACAGAACATTTGCATAAGCTGTGTGATGATCAGGAGAGTGGAGTGGCATTTTCCGATGAACATTTCAAACCTACCCTTGAAAGGAATATGATGCAATACTGAAAGTTACGTAACTGATGCAAAAATATAACTTTCAGATTTGATCTAATAAGTTGAATGATTTTTCCTCCTGCCAGATAAAGAAGAAAAAAAAAGATACTTATTACATGAAACATTGAAAAAGTTGAAGGCTAAGAGGTTTATACAGACAATTTTAAAATATTCTTTATTGGGAAAAATTCAATTTTTATCTTTTTTCAAGAAATAATTGTTCCATCACAAATCAAAAAGATGTTATAGCAAAATTGCATCCACTGAAAATGATAAATGGAATGAGTAATGCACAAGTATATCTTTTATTTGATTTGTAGTAATAAAAATATAACTTTAGTTTAAGTAAATACTATATGTAATAAAATTGCATGTGATATACTATCTTTTTCACAATATTTTGAACAATATTGCATTAGTTTTAACCTGAAAAAAAAAACCATATCCCATCCCACCCTTATATAAAAAAAGAAAAACATGGCTTCTTTTTTTTTCTGCTATTTTAATTTTTTTATGAAACTGATATTATAATAATTACTAGATAATTTATATTCTTAAGTATGTTAAAATATTTCAAAATCTTCACCTAAACTTCTTGTGTACAGCCGACCACCCCGCCACCACTTAATGTAGCAATATCGACAGGATGGTATCCTAGACTGTAAATGTATCCATTTGAAAATAATGTCTAGTAAATATTTTTGTTTAAAATGTCCCTTCTCTCCCTCTCCCCAGTGCCGGCCATCTGGGGGGGGGTACATCGTGATTAAAAATTAAAATAGCGTTCTGAACAATAATAACGTTTACGAGTTCTGAAAGTATGCTTGCTTCCAAGTGGCTGGCTGACCGTCGACTGACCTTACTATTAGATAATGATCGCAGTGATACCTATAGAATAGGGGGGGGGGTTCATTAATGAATAAGGAAATCCCCTCGGCCCGAAGTCGAAACTGAGTTCAAATGGAATTGTAAATCATCAGCTGCTTGCTTTTTTCTACATCTAATGCAATATTTTTTATGCGTGCATCTGTGCATGTGTTTATATTAAACAGTTCAAACAAAAAGTAAGGCGAAAATAAATAAAACAATTAACTCCTAGCAATATGTGGCGCTAGCTTCATAAGCCAGATAACATCTACGATATCGAGTTTTGGTGTAGTGGTTGTTACTCGGCTACTGGCCCAAGCGTCGCAGGTTCGTATCGCGACCTTCAGTTGGTACACTAGTGACCTTGACAACGCAGCCCCTCGCAACAGTCGAGGTGCCATCTACCCGCAGCAAAATCGTTATACTCACTTGACGTAAACAAGCAAAATCATCAAACTCGCTTGACGTAAGCAAGCAAACAAATAAAGCAGCCAACTCCACTTCACGCAAGCAAAGGCAAAGCCGTCAGACACTCTTGACGCAAGCAAGCAGCAACTCGCCATAACGCTCGGTGCTATAAAAAAATCGTTCATCCCTCCGCCGACTCACTGGTGGGGGAGCACTGTGGCGCTAACTTCATAAGCCAGATAACATCTATGATACTGAAGTCGACTTTTGTTATAGTGGCTATGTTACTCGGCTACTGGCCATAGCGTTACAGGTTCGTATCGCGACCTTCAATGGGTACAAATATACAGCGCATTTATGTTTCATCGGTTACAACCAGAATGAAAATAATTAAGGAAGGAGTTTAAATGGAACAATTGAGAGATTTGGAAATAAACGAAGTTTACAGTATATATTATGGTCTAGTGCAAGTGTGCAAAATATTATTAACATACGGCAAGTACATTTACTGTCACTTACCTCACCTACTAGGTAATGTGTATAGTACAGAATAGAGTAACTTGATCATTCTACAAACTGCTTAATAACGTTAATTAAAACCATGTCCATGCCAAGGAATAACCTTCTAGGTGTCAAAAAAAAACATTTATAAGAAAAGATAAAAGAAAAGCTACTTGTGACTAAAAAAAAGTCACAAGTAGATCCGTTTACTTGGCTATGAAGTAATTCTGGCAAATAAATTGCTTTGACTTCAGAAGTTGCAATTCAAAGATCAAATGGGGAAGCAGTGTATACACAGTTTGAACAAACTAGTAATGTTCTAGAAGAATTTGTAGATGTAAATAACGATAATACAGCAGTATCCGAAGCTTAGAGTTTATTGGATGCAGTACAAAAAATGTCATTTATTTTATGTTTAATAGTATGGTTGACAATAATGTCCAAAATTAACACTATCAGTAAACTATTTTATGAAAAACACTTGCTTTTGACTTGGCTTTCAATTTAGTCAATAAAATTAAAAATGAAACTCAAAATTTAAGAACAAAATTCAACTTATTTTTAGACAAAACAAAAGTGTGAGCGCATAATTTGAACATTTTCCTGCAAAAGGAATTCGAAAAAGGAAAAGCTCATACATCTAAATTAGCCAAAGGCAATGTTATAAAAAATCCCATCGAAGAATTGAGGTGTTATTTTTTTTAATTGCAATTGGTACTGTCATCTTACAAATAATAGGTAGTTCAAAAGTGTACCAAATATTATTCCTGATTTCAAATTATCATCGATATAAAAACTTTAAAAAAAAAATTAGAAAAATGTTCCAAAAACTTTGCATAGTTTTATCACAAAAATTTAGATGAAAACCAATTTCAAGAAATTTGTTTGCAACATGATTTGATGTTGAATGAAAGAGATGTACATAACACACACAATATATCACAATACATACTAAATAATAATTATAATGATTTATTTCTAAATGTATTCACTGCATTAAAACTTTTCTTTGTATTGTGGGTTACTATAGAAAGTGTTGAGCACCCTTTCAGCAAATTGAAATTAATAAAGAATTACCTATGGTTAAGCATATGTTTGGAAAGCTTAAATACACAAGCTATATTAAGCATTAAAAAAAATGTAATTTTTCTGAAGTAATTGTGTTATTAACAAAAAACAAAATCAAACATTAATAATATAAGTATATGTTTGTTTGTTTTATTAGTTCTAAAAAAATTAGGCATCAGATGGCTTTTGGCACCCGGGTCCCTTAAAGAAGGCCGGCTCTGCCTATCTCCCCCCCCATCCATCTCCTACAGAAAGTGGATCTGTCTTTAAATCCTTTTTAGTGCCTTTTATTTCACATTTTTTTCATATGTACCACAATTTGTAAAGTCATGCTTCAAGAAATACATGTAATAATACTTTATAATCAATTAAAATATTAAGAAATTTGGTTATTAAGATGACAGTACCTGTATTAACACTGATTCGTACAGAAAGCCAAAAGATTGCTATACTATATAATCATAGGAAGACAACATTTAGGCATTTAAAAAAAAATCAAAATATGATACTAAAGAATGAAAGGAAAACTTAAAAAGGTTACATGAATAAAACCTGCCTACATCTGACAGAAATGTTCAAATAATTTTCCAAAAAACAAATTATTTTTTTAATGAAAACACTAACAAATTGTAGATTACAAAAATCCTCTTTATTTACATTACATTTGAGATGAATTGGCATGAAAAAACAAAATCAAGCTGCTTCAAAAAAGTTATGAATGACAAGAAAGTAAAATAAACTATGAATGAAAATGCCCCCATACAAATTTAAAACACTAATTACTCAATTAATGAAATAAAATTAAGAAAGTATGAGTTATTTTAATTGGAGCAGAAGCTTGCATAAAAATTAAATCTATCTTATAATTTAAGAAGATTCTGTATCATTTACAGCCGACTGTCCCAGCGATAACAGACTTTTGATTTTTTCGAGCATTGCTTCATCCGTGACGATGGCAGATATGCTGTGAGAACCTGAATTCAGGTTAACGTCAACAGAGAATTCACTTTCAGTAAAAATCTTTTCCACTGCTGAAAGAGCATCATCTGTAATTAGAATATTATCAGGAAGTTGACAATGAATGGCAAAAGGCGGTGGTATGCAGTGTTCTGGAAGTAAATGACACAATTCTCCAACAGGAACCGTTTCACCCGAATCTACTAAATGTAACTGAATTTCACCATCAGTTGATGTGGCTTTTCCTCTGTGCCATGCATCCTTGTATAAAATTGCATACACTCCCGATTCTACTGCAGAAACATTTCCTGTATTCAAAGGATAAGAATCCTTCATGGAGTTTTTAAGGCTTTGTAAACTATCCAGCTGTTCTACCAAATTGAGATATAACTGAATTATTCCAGTACTGGTATTAATATAAGATGTCTTTGCACTATACTTTCCTGGTTTTAAATCAGAATTGGAGATTGTCTGATAGACAAGATTCTGTGAAAGCAGACCAAATAAGACATTTTGGCCTGTCAAATAGAGATTAACTTGTTTAGGCTTTCCTTTTTCAACAACTTCAATGGACACATCTTTCCCAGTACCTTGTATGCTTGATAAAAGATCTAATACAAAGCTTTTAGCATCTTCCGCTTTTTCAGGAGAACAATATACACCAGCTAATTTGCATTCTATGGCATAAGGTGGAATCTTTTTATGTTCTGGCTCAAGATCGACAACTAAAGATTTATCAACTGTTTTAGTTATACCAAAATCAATTAATAATATTGTCAGTTCATCTTCATGGATTTCCATTACTTTTCCTCTACACCAAATACCATCCAAATGCACAGCACAAAGATCTGAAACTGAACATAGTGGAAAACCAAGTTCTTTCTTAGAATAGATACTCTGGAGGGATTCCCCTAAGGTGGACATAAGCTTTACATGAAGATCATAAGGTATCACAGATAGCATCATGGATCCATTGGAAATAACAATATCTGAAACATATATATCAATTTTCCCTACCATTTGGTCTTCAGATACATCAGTTAACACATCTGGAGAAGATTCCTCTATTAAATTGGATGATTCTGAAGATGGATCAATACCAAAATCTCCAATTGAATTTACAGATGAGAGGTCAGCTTCAATTTCATTTGATGTCAAATCAATTTGTGACTCAAGTACTGTCTCAGTATTTTGATTTTCAATAAAACTTCCATGACTGTTTAAATTTTCAGCACCATCTGCATCAAATAATTCATTAGATCCTTTATCCTGATGTTCAGGTGTCTGTTTTATGTCACATTCGGGCCTCTCATCCCATTCACTTTCTTCAACAGAATTATTTTTTGTCAAATTATCTAGCTCATCCGATTCCACTCTGTGATTTTCAACCTTATCATCCAGTAAAGCTCCACCTACATCTTCAGTGGAAAGGTTATCACCCAAAAGTATTTCATTTGATTCTATAAATGACTTTTCTGCTTCTGTATCTTGAAGTGTGGTTGATGTTTTCGCCACAAAGTCTGATTCAGCTGAATCTGACAAATCAATGTCATTTGGCAACTTGCAATTATTGACTTCTGAATTTGAAGCCTTTTCTGGAATGCTAGAATTTGATAAAGCAATGCTTTCTGGAGCACTTTCAGAGTCTAAAAATTCACATTCCGGATTGGACACAATATTGTCAACAGAATCAGCATCTGACAATGCCATACTACTTGACAATTTACTTTCATCAGGATCACATTTTGAAGCTTTTTCAGGAGAACTAGAATTTGACAATGCAATACTATCCGATGCACCTTCAGCATCTAAGAATTCACATTCTGGAACAGACTGAGATTTTTCAGCAGAGTCAACATCTAACAGTGCAGTACTACTTGAAACATTATCAGTATCAGAAAATTTGTCAAATTCACATTCTGGAATTTTGTTAATAGAATCAATATCTCTAAATGTTTCATCATCTGCTGGATTAAAATTCTCAGTATTATATTGGCTATGGTTAGATTCTTGCAATGATGCTGGTTGTTTTTCATTTGGATCCGCATCACATGTTTCTATGTCATTGTACAGTTCATTATCAATATTTGTATTTGATCCAATATTTTCAACAAGTGGAATTTCATCTAACTCTTTATTGACTAAATAATCTTCCATTTCACTACCTTCAACAACTGCCTTTTCTTCTGAGTTTGCCATCTCTTCATTTCCAGTGATGTTCTCAGATGACAAGATCTCATCTCTGCCTCTGTCAGTTTCACTCATAGAATTTCCATGATTTATATCGATATTTTTCTCTGTATCTCTCTCAAACAAACATATTTCGATAGGATATTTTATAGGATAAGATTTTTTCATCTCGCACATAAAGATACATCCAGAAACTTCTTTTGTGTCTTTTGTTTTTATGTTAGGTGAATTCATGATTTTACATTCATGTAACAATAAAGGCAGATGCCACAGATCTTTTGGCAATATATAGAGATTTGTAAATTCTATTTCAGTTTCAATTCCAAAATCAACACATTTTACATAAGCACATTTAGCAGAATCCTTAATGCTTAAAATAGATACACGGGACCAATTTGTGTCTATTTTAACAGCATATAAACTTTTAGGATCAATTTCATGAAATGAAACACTTTCATTACAATGTTCTTGTAAACACTTTTGAAGGTTATCTCTTTCATGGGCAAACTGAACAGGAAGTAAATAAAATATATCATCAATAATATTTTCAAGTGTTGCTTCAAATTTATTTTCAAGTCGATTATTAACAATATATTGAGGTAAAAGAAGGTTATCAGTTAAAAGCATATCTACAAGATCCACTTCTCCATATAAAAGGTTAGTAGCACATGCACTTGGCATACTGCATAAATATTTACACAGTTTTATAATGACGTTTTCACTATACACACATTCTTCCATTTTCTCTTTCAAGTTTTCACTTTGGTCCTTCTCAACTCTAAATCCACTCAAGCAGAATTTAACCGAAAACTGAGGTTTCGAAAAGAACTCAGGAGGAAGTGAACTTATATAGTCTGCTTCAACCACTTCACTATTCCCATAGTCAATGAACTTAACGTTAATGTCTTTCCCATCCACAGCTATGACTTGCGCTCTATACCAGCTTTCGTCATCCATGTATTTGGCAGCACAATAATCAAAGCAGTTGATATTGGACAGTCTTTTCTCATTTTCATTACAGAAGATTTGCAATTCCTCCTGAAAACTAGAGAGCTCATCGTCTAATTCTGTTGGAACACCATATATTGCAACCACGCCATTTTCATTTTCCCAATACTTGACATTAATGGACAGTTCATCTTTATCAGCAAAGGAACGATGTGGAATGACATTAGACTTGATACTTGGCACTTCAACAAATGTTTCCTGTAAATTTTCTGCTACCTTTTCATTCAAATTATCAACAAGTAATTCCTTATAAGTTTCAGGAGGTGGAATAATTTCATCAGCCAATCCTTTTTGACACAAAATTTCAGCCAAGTCGCCATCATTTTGGTACAATCGGACTCCATAAGGCTCACTAAGCTGAAAAACTTCCATATTTAATTCTACTTCATCTATAAAATATTCTTCTAACTTAGATGTTATTTCATATTCTTTTCCTTCTTTAGCTTGAATAGCATACAGTTTACATTCTATTGCAATGGGTGGTATTTTAATTAACTCTGGAGTGAGAGGTCTCAAATTTTTTAATGATGAAACTTCAGAATTTCCATAATCTACAAAGAAAACATAAATATTATCACCTTCAATATCAGTTATAACAGCTCTATACCATGCCTCATCTTCACTGTATTTAGCAACACAAGGCAAGGATACACATGGATCTTCAAGTACATCTGGAATAGATGACTTAGTTCCATCAGATTCACCTTCAGAAGAGTATAAGATTTCAAGTGTTTTCATCACAGTATCCAGTTCTGTGCTGAGCTCCAAAGGCATAATATAAAATTTATCATAAGAATCTATATAGCTAATTTTTACAGGCATTTTGGAAGAACTTAGCTTACGCTGTGGATAGCTCAAATCTGAAGGCAGAGAATGCAATTGATCCTCCACTGTTGTTAAGTGGTCATCTGCATAAGCTTCCTCAGTTTCAGGACAAGTGTCAACAATAGCAAGTTCCATATCTATCAAGCTCTGAGCAACATCTTTATCTTCCTTAGATATATTAACAATGGCAGGCATATCTTTGCTGATGAAAGTTATTCCTAAAGGACAATCAAGGACCATATCTTGAAAAGCATCCACAGCTGCATCAGACCACTGATCAGTAGTAGAGGTTATTCCATTCAATTTACACCTTATTGCATAAGGTGGAATACTTAATAATTTTTCATCCATGGCTTTCAGGAGATTCCTATCAACAGAGCTGGTATTTCCATAGTCCACAAAAAGAACATCAACAGAAGTTCCTAGAAATAATTTTAAAAAAAATGAATATATTTATTTTGACAAA
Organism: Argiope argentata; assembly: GCA_026289955.1. NCBI lineage: Eukaryota > Metazoa > Arthropoda > Arachnida > Araneae > Araneidae > Argiope > Argiope argentata. The sequence continues at coordinate 12,096,535 of JAOUZG010032859.1, read as the reverse complement.
TATTATTCATATACTACTAAAAATATTGACAAACAACTAATTTTCTGAAATTATTGCACATAGAAGTTTAAAAAACACATGTATTGATTTGGTTTAATGTTTCTAATGACTCCCCCTAGAAAAGTGATAAAAATTGCTTTAGTTGTTGAGGTTTTTGCTCAGTTTTATTTTAACTAAATCCCACAAAATAGAAGTGGATATAAGGAACATTAATAACATATTTAAGTGGTTAAATTAGTATAGTGGTTTGAATTAAAAAAGGTTTTCAATTTCTATAGAATAAGGAGTTGCCTTTAATCTAATTAGTCCTCTCTAAAAAATAAAGGGTAGTAGATCCAAGCAACTATTTGTGATAATAGCAAGAGATCATGAGCTTTCATATCTCAAACATTTCGTTGAAATATTTTTTAAAAATCAAGTTATAATTGGTAAACTAGTGCTTTATTTATTTTGCCAGTCATTTTAACTATATAAATGCTAATTCATGACAGATTTTTTTAAAATTAATTTTAAGTTTCTATGAATTAGTATTATCTATGAATTACTATTTTACCAATGACTATATTAGTAAATATCTCACTGCCATTTAACAACTTTTTAATTAGTATTCACAATACACAAATTTAATTATATAACTGATTTCAACTTTAATTTCATTCAAAATAATAAAGCAAAAACTTTATAATATTAATATTTATATAATATTAAACAATTGTTAAAAATATCATAGAAAGTTTAAATTTTTAAAGTATAATGCATTGCATTTAAAATTTCTACATAAAATAAATATTTTCAAGTATTGTTTTTAACAACATTCCCAACTTCAAATGCAATAATTAACATTCTGCAGAACAATACTAAAAGACAAATATAAAATTTCTTCTTACATCTATTTATTCAAAAGAAGCACAAATAATATTTTATTCAAAAAAATTATAAAGACAAAAAATACAAAACTAAAAAAAAAAAATTCCTAAACCTTTTGTAAAATTTTTAAATATAATATTTTTAAAATCCAGAAAAAAATATTTTTTGTGTAAAATCATGACAAAAACAGTCTTGAAGCAAGATGTAGCTTTCATGCCATTTATTTATTGTTCTTTTAAACATAGCTAAAAACTTTTAAAATTATGTATCCTTAAGCTTGAAAGACATAACTTAATACCACCAGCTAGATTAAAGTTTTCACTCTTATTTTGTCGAAATAAAGGTGAATAACTAAAATGCCAGGCAACAAAGATATACTAATATATCTTTATTATGTGTTAAATATCAAATATTTTATGACATACTAAAACTTTAATATTAGAAAAAAATACATCTAGATTAACTAATATATTTTCAAGTCTTTATTTTTAACAAAATGAAAAGAAAAGAAAAATCAGTTCTAGTTTTTAACTTATAATAAAAAGGAATAGATATGACTTGTTTCTTTAGCTAATAATATAGTATCTAAGCAGATGTTTTAAATTAAATCACTAATTGGATCACTGTATGATTGTTGTAAAAAAAACAAAAATGCAAATTTTGAAAGAAAAAAAAATATTTTTTTTAAATCTATTCTTATTCTATTAAAAAATGACTATTTTAAAAACTCAAATAAATGACCTAAAGAATTTTTTTTTTCAAAAATGTAAAAAAGAAAATATTTAATATAGCAAATACAAAGATTAATTGATTTATGATAGTTTAATATTTATGAAAACAAGATCCAATTTTTTTCTTTATTTATTCTTTATTACAAACCAATGAGTTCCTTCCATTTTTAAATCAATTAGTTTATTCCTAACATTTTTGTTTTCTTAATAACATTTGTTAAAAGAAAACAAGTTTACTAGTATTTAAAATTTTATACACTTTTTTAATTTATGAGGACTTTCTAAAGTGATCCATTTGTGAAACTATAGTTATAATTTGAATTCATTTCTCAGCTACAAAAAATGACATTAATTCACTCTACCCATGAGTAACTGTTTAAGTGTGATTAAAAATTGAAATATTTCCTAATTGTGGACAATTATGCTCTTTGTAATAAGGATATATAAAATTTTAAACTATATAAGAGAAACAATTTAATAGCCTTTCTCTCAATAACAAAAATAGAAAGTTAGAAATTAAAATCATATTTGGAATTTTTTGTAAAATTATGTAAGGCAAAAAAAAAAAAAAAAATTTAAATGTTCAAATCTCTTACTTGGTTTTTAAAAAAAAATAAAAATTATTTAAGGCAAATAAAACTGGGAAGAAATACAGAAAATAAAAAAAGGTGTTTATTATTATTATTATAATTAACCAAACAAATATATATTGGCCAAACGTGATGTACAATATAAATGTATCGAAACACCTAAGAAAAGTAAAAAATAAATGGAAGATAAATTTCAAAAAACTTTAAGGACTCCTTAACAACTAATACATGCTTTGTCCCATTAAAAAAAAGATTTAGAGATTTCTTACCTTGAATATCAATAACTTCAGCCCTATACCAGCTATTATCCTCAGGAAACTGGGCACAACAAGCATAACCAATGCAAGGGTTTTGAATTATTGCTGCTTCATTATTAGACTCACATTGTTTAGATAACTCAGTTGCTAATTCTAATAAAACATCTTCACTAATAGCTAGTTGAATGAAGAAATCATGAGGTGTATTGACCACAGTGACATAACCTTCCTGGTAGCCAAGAGGAACATCAGGAGGTAAAAATTTAGGCACTTCTGCAATATATATATACATATTAACCTTTAGAAGGGTTCAAAAATTCAAATGATAAAAAAATCAGCCAAAATTTAGATTTATCTTTAAACTAAAATAAAGTACATAAATATATAATAAAAACATATCCATGGTTCTGCATAAAAGAATGAAACATCAACCACAAAAGTGGTTTTTTTTTAATTTAGTTAAATTAAGATAAGAAATTTTAAGAATACAACTAAATTAAAATTATTCAAATTGATAAGAAAAAGGTTTTATTAATAAGAAAAAATTAACTAATTATTTTTTTTAAAAAATCCTGACAAATAATTGGTAATTATGCTTCATGTAAAATTTCAATAAACAGTATCAATCCAGTGAATTTTAAATGTATAGGAATCCCGATATTTGAAGGGTAATAACTTAAAAAGTGCTAACCACATCAGCTGGTTGTTCGGAATTGCAAGGTCCATGTTACAGTAACATATACTGCTTCAAAAAAGAATATAATTTTAACTAAAATAACAATTTAAGTATTAATTTACCAGTTCTTTATTCACTGATTTTCCTGAAAAGCATTATGATTTATCTCTATATTATATAAAAGTTCTAGTAAAATTCCATTTCCTACATTATAACTAATATAAAAATATATAACACTGAAATTTAAATAAGCAATGCTTCCATAATTTAAAAAAAAGAAAAATAATAGCAGGTAAAATATCCAGTTAATTTTTTTTTTCCATAAAATAAAGAGCAAAAGAACTGAGTGCAAGGTTATCAAAAATATGCTCTAAATAACTGAGCATTTAGGACACAGAACATAAGTTTGAAAAATAATAAAGAAAGTTTATGAAATAATATTTCTAAATTTTGCCCCATGAATCAAAAATGCAGGTATCATACAATTCATTATTCAATTATGAATCAACATATCTTTTAAATGAAGTAATTCTAATTTTAAAAAATTGAATATTATTTTATTATATTTTAAGGGACTTTTACATCAGTAATATGCATTGAAATAAATAGTAATGATATAAAACAGTAAATATAATGGTTTATTATTGATAACTTATTGTGGTGATTGAGTAGGTTTCACTTTAACTAATTTTGATTAATTACATTTTATATTCAATAATTTCAAGCTTAACTTAGATTTAAACTGCAACCATAACATTGCTAGCATATTTATTGTTTCTTGAATTTCAATAAAATCTTTAGACATGATACTCAAGATATAAAATCATTGTATAAGAGATTTTTTAAACATAAACTAAAATGTGATTTTAAACAGCATTAAATTTAGTTAATTTAGCAAATTAAATTTAGTAGTCATGTCATGTTTTGTCATTAACTACCCTATAGAAAACATATGCATGGCTTGCTAGTCAGCTTAAAAAATCTGTCCACATTATCCGACAGCCAACTATCTAAGAGCATAAATTTGCTTTCATAATCCTCAAACAGCATGCTGGTTGATTCACCATTATATTAGCCAAATACTTTCAATAATATGTTAGCCAAACACTTTCAATAATATGTTAAAAGAATTGAAACCATAACATAACAGAGCTCATATCAAATTTTTGAAAAATCAACTATAATTAAGAATGTTTCTAATGCATTTTAAACATTTTTTTGTTTATAGATTCCACAAAATCTTTAAAGTAACAAAATATAAAAGTAAAAATTAAGAAATACTAAAAAGAAAATGAGCATAAAAAGTATTTTTTATATCCTAAGTTTTTGTTTATTTAATAGAAGAGAATATTTAAAAAGAAAATACTTATAGAAACTGTAAAAAGATTTAAGTTTTCATATAATAATGAAAATATTATAGAAAAAACAGGTTGTTTTTTAGTTGTTTTTTACAATTATGGAAAAAATTATACCAGATCTAAAAGATAAATGATGCGGTAAAAATCTTTTTTCCTCATCTTTTATTTGAAAGTTAAAGCAGAATTTTTTTTTAAGTTAAAGTAAAAATATAAAGTTTTTTTTTAATTAATAAAATTCCTTAATTTAATTTCAAAAAGTTAGTCCCAAAGGTGCATATCTTTACCATCCAAACCATATTTATAGAAAATTTCATAGTTGTATATCCAACAATCTATCTTGTAGAAAGTAAACTCCCAACATTCAGCATATACTTTTATTATTGATAAACATTTAATTAATACTACTACAAGAACACAAAAATAAACTAAGCAGATAACTAAACAAAGTTTTAATTTATTTTTTGTAATAAATTTTTTTTACCAGCAGATAAAGAAGTAGAAGTATCCTCATGAAATCCAAAGAGAAGATCACTAAGGTTCACTTCTTCTCCATCTTTTTCAAAAAGCAGAGTCATAATGTATGCATCATTTATAACACATTCTACTTTAGCAGTTATTTCTTCAGCTTCCTCTACAGCTGCTTGGAACTCCTCAAATTTATTGCTATCACAGTTTTGAGGAGCTCTTGTAAGTCGGCATTCAAAGCATAAAGGAGGTGTTGTAAGAAACTCTGGAAGAATTACAGCTAACTAAAATAGAATAAAATGCGTAAAATAAGGATAGTAATAAAAATGATAAAACTAAACTCTTATTGCAAAAAAATATGATACCAAAGTTATTTGGAACTTATGTATTACACCGTCTTCACCAACATAAAGATCAACAGATTACACCATTGGTGGATTGGCATAATTAGTAGTTTAGCAACTTCAAATTTGGCGATAAAGTTGGACAGTATAATACGTCAGTACCAGTTATTTTTAATAGTTTAACAAAATCAGTTTTTATAAAAATGAAGATATGTAAATTAAAAATGCTTCATTGCATTATACTGGTGCTTTCACATTGAATTTAATATAAAGTTAGCACATTACATTAAAATAACCATTTTCTCAAATAATCATTTAATTAAAATATGAGCTGACACAAGAGTAAAGATCATATGAATCACATAATATTTTTACTATCCATTCCCTCATTCATTTTCCAGAAAGTTAAGATTCCTCATCGCCTTCCCTCTTTTATAAATCTTTAATAATAATTCTTTATTTACAATAATAAAGATATAAATAAATTGGATTTTAAACTGTGCAAAATTTTAATACTCTGTTTAATAATAAATGAGAATGTGAGTGAGTGTCTGTTGTTGTTCTATAAGGCAGATTATTTTACTTAAAGTTGCCAAACTTGATAAAAATATATATTTTAGACAGCGGGAATATGAATCCTAAGTGATTTTTTAATGCCATTTTAAAATACATAACATTATCCTTTGATGACTAACAAAATTTCCCTTGTAATATTTTTTAGAAATATTTTTAAACAAAACCTATAGCCACATTTTCTAGTAACATATATATATATATATATATATAACTTTAAAAATTCAAAACTTTTTCTTTGGAAAGATGTATATAACTAATGTATGTATGTTTGTTTTTTCAACCAAATTGTGACTTTTCATTGAAAAACATATATGTTTAAGAATAATTTTTCTTATAATGAAATTCTATATTTTTGTATTAAACATTATCAAATATAGAATATTATACACTTTTTTCTGGCACACTCTGATTCTGATTTTGCTTTATTCAATGCATTGTAGGATTATTTAGCTGATTCTAATAAGATAATAACATTTGAACAATTGACAAATAACCACTTCCAATGACGGTCCCAATGTATCGTTGAAATATCAGCAAGTATTGAAAAATAAATTTTATTTGCTGAGTTAATATACTGTTTTTGTTTTGTTTTTAATTAACAAATATTTGGCAAAAATGTTCAAAATGGTGTATTTTAAATCCTGTTAAACTAAATGAAAAAACTTTCAGAATGCTAGTCATTTGTATTGACAACTTAAAAGTGCATTCTAATGATTTAGTAAAGCAGATTATATAACATAAAAGAGCAACATAAAGAAATTTAATTTAGCTTACCAATATATAAAAAGCATGCTAAACATATCTAATAAATGTAATAATGTAAACATAAGTACATACCTGATTTAAAGATGTTTCTTCTGAATTCCCATAATCAATAAAAAATACTTCACACTTTTCCAGTTCACAGGATTTTATTTGAGCTCTGTACCATGCTTCATCATCTGAATATTTTGCCATGCAGTAAGCTCCAGGTGTCAAGGCAGCTGCATTAATAGGAGGTGCTCCCTTATTCATGTACTGACTTTCAATATCAGACATCAATTTTTCTAGAAGTTCAGATTCATCCACAAGTTGACACCAAAATTTGAAAGGGCTCTCAGCAAAAGAGACTGTAACTGATAACAACTGTCCAGAAACAAAAGTCATTTCCCGTTTCAAAAGTAATGACATAGGCTGAGATTTCACAGGTTTTACTGTCTGAGATAAAATTTGCTGCTCTTTTAAAGGAGCATCAGAGGCAGCAAGACCATCTTTGACAAGTTTTTGAGAAACATTTTCTTTATTGCAAGTCATATCAACCAGATAAGAATCTTCCAATTTTGAAATAAATCTACACTGCACATCTCCTTCAAAATATTGACCCAGCTTATCATTCACAGCCCATGCTTTTCCAGGAGGTTTAATGCCTTTTAAACGACATTTGATACCCTGAACTGGCAATAGCGTGAAATCCTGAGTAATAGAACGGATTTTTTTCTTATCAACAATCTCTTTATTACCATAGTCTACATATAAAACATCTAAAGAGTTCTTTTCTACTTTTTTTATTTCACCTCTATACCATACAGAATCTAAAGAAAACTGGCAAACACATATCATACCAGGATGTGGTCTATCAATCATTGCTTCTGCAACTGAAACCTTTGCATAATATTCCTGCATTTTAAACATCATTTTTTTAAAATCCCCTTCAGAAGATTTCAGTTGGCAAAATACCTCTCCAGGATTTAAACCAAAGGTGACAGTCACATTTTCAAGTGAGCCAAGGTTAACAGCAGGTATAGGAAAAGTTAAATTACTGGATACAGTGTGAGAATTCATAACAATTATTTTACTTGCATCTTCTAAACGCCCATGACCTAAAGACACAAATTCTTTGTTGAGAACATCATCTTGTAATTTACCAATACTTACTAAATTGACAGCATAAGTACCATTTTCATCTGATTCCACAAATTGGGCAACGAATGATTTTTCAAGGGTCATCTCTATAAAAGCGTCAATGGCCTCATCACTCCAACTACCACTTTTTGGAGACACATTATATGATTTGCAACATATGGCTTGAGGGGGAAGATTGAAAAATTCTCTTTGTAATTCCTTTATCTTTGAAATAGGTACAGTATCTGTATTTCCATAATCAATAAAATAAACATTACAAGTTTGTGGCCCAATTTCTTTAATCTGTGCCCGATACCAGGCTTCATCTTCTTGAAACATTGCACAACATGGAGAATCAACAGAAAAATTTTGTAATTTCATTTCATTGTCATTCAAATTGCTGTAAGTATCTTCAATACTTTTCATCATAATTTGAAGTTTAGTACTTTCTTCTTCTACCTGGCAATAAAATTCACTAGGACTTACAACATGAGAAACATAAACATTTCTATATGCTTTGGGTGGAACAGATGTAACATCAAAGGACTTTCCATATGATCGAGTCTCTTTTCTTTCTTCTTTGACAGGAGAAGAAAATGACTCCTCACTCTTATCAAAAGGCTGTTTATTTCTTGGTGGTCTTACTGAATCAAATTTTGTAAAGTTCTGATTGGCACTTCGAGACTGCCTGAATTCATTATTTACAGGAATAACTTCTTTCTTAGCAATATGTTCTTGAAATCCTCTAAGACCAGCACCTACAAAAAATAAATATTCATAATAATAATAATAATAATGTAGAATGATAATATAAATGAAATACTAATTTTCAAACAACCAATTTTCCTAAAATTTATTTATATTGTAATTTTAAATAAATTTAAAGCAAAACAAAAATAATTTTGTAATAAAACACAATATAAAACTAGGAAGAAATTAAAAATCCAATTAAGGATTACAACATATATTATTTAGAAGAGTAAGAAAAATATAAAACAATTTTTAATTCACACTGTAAGATTAGGTTTAAAAGTTCAATTATTATTTCAATTCACTCACGGTTGAAACTGAAATGCTTTGTATGCTTTTCGTAAAAATATCAAATATTCATCAAAATTTCTAAAATAACTATTCACTTTCAACATTGAAATTATAAACATAAAAAATACTTTTCCTTCTTATAGCATTTTTAGTTGTGTTAGCAAGATTTGAAAAAGCACTACCTTGCCATATATGTATTAACTGAAAAAATAGATGTAAAAAAAAAAGAGAAATTACGTCAATAATCATGATTTTAAGGTCTTATTTAATTTTATAATTCAATTAATATCAGAGAACTTGCAGATAAAATAATATCAAATATTCAAAAAAAATTAAGTACATAAGTTAAAAATTATTCTACAAACAGTGACAATAAATTAGTTGCCAAATAATCTTCATCTATATTAATATAAATGCAACTCGAAATGCGTTGCTAAGCGCAAAACTAGAGAACAGCTCGACCGATTCGTCTAATTTTTATTTTAATATTTTCGTTAAGACACGAGGATGGTTCTTATGGAGAGAAAAAATGAAAAAACTGCGAGGAAAATAGTTAAAACGACCCTTTTCTTACTTTCCCGCCAAAAATCTTCATTCAGAAATGCGCGAAGTCAGTTGGTTTACATTCATCGATAACGGGATGTTTAAAAAAGAAAGAAAATAGTTGCTTTTATTATTAGTCTGTATGAATATTTAATCTAATGCCTGCTCCAAATAAAGTCTGGGCAGGGAAGAAAAAAAAATAAAGCGAAAAAAAGGTTTGTAAAAAGAGAAGTACTGAAGAAAAAAGGAGAGAGAAAAAAAAAGAAATGAAGGGTGTGTGTGTGTCACCATTATTTCCTTTGTGCGAGGCATTTTCCAAGCTGTTTTTAAACTTTCGCATCTCTTGAAAACCAATTGTGTCTTTATTTCTTTAGTGTGTTTACATTTATGAAAATTTGAATCTCATTATTCTATAAAAACGTAGAATTTTAGACCTTTCCCTCAATTATTTAAGTAAAATATCAATTCCAGGGCAACCATTGCTTGGATAGAAAGAGAAAGATGAGTAGTAGAATGAACAGAACATCTGTAGAAAATAATACTATAAATGAATTATATGATTATCAAAATTTGTTTGGTTTAAAAATATTTTGATGAAAAACCTGTTATGAAACACAGCTACATAAAATATTATATGAAAATTTTTGCGACCATTAATACTGGCGAACCGACTGGTCGCCAAAGGCGGCTAGTTATTAATAAAAATGCATTGTCTGTATTAATAAGCATGTATGTGTATATATGATTCAAGACATATGATTTTGTCAAGAACCAATGGTAGATTGTAGTAATTTTAGCAAATACATTTGCATATTATGAGGGAAATAAAACATATAAGAACCTAATAAATTACACTTAATAAAATGGTAATTTCTTCTTATTCATGAAATTTATAATTTTTAGGAAGCTAAGGAATAAAGGAGCTTTCCTAGCAGTTAGGAAATTAAGGTCTTAATTGCCCTGCTTATGGTTATTTTCCCAAACAAGCAGCCATAAGGAGCTGCCTAACTGACAATCTGCCATCATTTACATTTATCTGATTTACATAAATATTGAAAAAAAATTACAGAAAGTGAATTTTCTAAAAAAAAAAAAAAAGATAATAAAAAAATGAACAGAATTTGATATTCTAGAATCAATTTTTATAAATTTTATCCCTAAAAAATGTTTTTCATATCTCTTTTTAATTTCTTTAAGTAACCAAAGTAAAATCGTCTTATATAACCTAAGTAAATGTACTTTTATATAAGTTAAGTAAATCAAATTATTCTCCCTATTTTTAATAAATTTTCAAAATAATCTATGCATAATTTAATTTTTACCACTGTAATGAAATTTATATTTTCATGGTTTACAAAAATATTTCTATGAAATTTCTTAATCGTTTTTTCTAAATCAGTAAGAAATATATCCTATAAGCTTAAAGAGGTTAGAGTATGAAAAAGATTTAAAGAATCTTTGGTTCGTTTTTTAAATTGCTGGATGAAAAATGTATTGTGATCTTTTGATTTTACATTAACATTAATGACATTTAATTAATCAATAAAAGTCAGTTTGTAAAATAAAATTACATAGGTTACATGTTCTGCCAGTTTAAAAGATTAACATTTTTTATTAAGCAGGAATATTGTTAAGAATTTCAATTAAAAATTATATAAAATCAGTATCTTTAGCAAAAATATTAATTAAACAAAGCAAGTTAATAAATATATTAAAACATAGTAATTTTAAGATGCTAAAAATGTCTGAGACGTATCTAATATTATATCATTTATATGTTATTTTTACATACACACACAAACAAACAAAAAAATTATTTTACACAAGGTCAACATGAATTTTTTTAAAAATAGAAAATACTTCCTAAATTTCTTAATTTAAAAAAAAAATCTTTTTTTTTAATTAATAAAAACTTACGAAAATAATGATCCATGAAATATTCTATTAAAATTGGAAAACCAGAGAAATATTAGATGGAAAAATTATATTTTGAAACAGGAATCTTATTTGCAGTATTGATTATTTTCATTAAATGTCAGGAAAATTCATTACCAATGATACTTTAAAGATTTATATTTGTGTCAGTTTTAAAAATATATGCATATTTATCTTTTCATTTAATCTTACTTCAATTCATTTCTAGGTCAATGTCCTGAATTGAGAAAAAAAAAGTTTATTTTCAAATATTCAATTCTAGCACATTAATTACAGTTTATATTATAATTAAAAGTGAAAAAAAATGAATCATTAACACAGTCAATTACTTAAATAAGTTACTTTAAATAATAACAGAAATGTATTTCTATGAAATTTTTTAAATAGATCTTTTAAATACTAAATAATAAACTTAAACTGAATTATATATATATATATATTCAAGAAAGTTAACCATACAGAATGAGTAATGTTTTTACTTGTATTAGAATTTTAATGCAGAAAAAAAAAAAAAAACAGAAGTTTACATATAACTTTTCACATTCAATACAGACAATTACTATCAAAACCCAACTCATGTTGACTTTTTTTAATCTCAAACTTTATTTTAAAAACAATGCACTTAAATAATATATGAAATTTAACATAACTATCTTCAAAATGACACTTACTAAAATTAGATTAATTTTTTTTTCATTAAAGTACCTACTTTACTTGGAAATTGCTGTTTTACATTTCCTTCGTTATTTTTACAAACAGTGCTATCATAACATAAAATTCATTTAGCTATTTCACAAGCAAAGCATTAAACAAACAGCATAATAAACTTCTACAAATTTCAACCATAAATTTAAAATAAAGTTGTGTGTGTTTAGCAAATAAAAACTATAATTAGCATTTTATTATTATTATAAAAGTATAATTTAGTTAGAACAAAATTTTAAACATCAAAAAGTAAATTACCATGTATGGAACGTGGAACAACTGTTTCATGCTGCCGTAACAGTTCTAAAATAGCAACATTTCCATTGAAATCTTCAGTTAGCGTTATCAACCACTTCCTATTTTCTTCTCTGACCATCTTTGCTTGAATAGAGTTTTCTACCATAAGACTTTGTAACTTTTCAATAGGTGTTGCAGGTGGGTATGATACCAATCCACATTCAATGCCAAACTGAGGATAACTCATAAATTTTTTTTCCAAGGGATGAATATCAGAGAGTGGAATAGTTTCCTTATTTCCATAATCAACAAAGGTAACGTCACAGCTATTACCAGCCGCTTTTTCAACCCTGGCCCGATAGAAGCCATTGTCCATGCTAAATTTTGCACAAACAAATTCTCCAGTTTGTGGTTTGAAAGAAGTGTTTCGGGCATTTGTATAGAGTTCATTTATTTCAATCTGCATTTCTTCCAATTTCTTTGAGCTCAGTTTTTCAAACTGAGCAAAAAATGAAGAGGGAGAGCTGAAATAAGTAATATAAAGTTGTTCAACATCAGAAATAGGAACAGAAGGGATAGTTAACAATTTTGGCGCAAGTTTTTCATTGACTGAAGTAGATGAATTTTTATCTTTGAGAGTCAAGGCATAACTTTGATCATCAGTAATTGAGTGGACCATTGCTACCAAATTCTCCCCAGCAGTTAATTCTTCAAACATGTCAAACATGCTATCTTTTTGGCTAGAATCTGAAGGTAATTCAACACCATATAAACAACACTTATAAGCCTGGATAGGAAACTTCATTAAATCGGGTTTCATCCTACGAACATCTCTTAAAGATGCATTGTCATAATTACCATAATCAACAAAAAACACTTCAATATCATTCTCATGATTCACTTTCACAATCTGTGCTCGATACCAGGCAAGGTCTTCTGAGAACTTTACACAAACTGGCAAATTAGGGATACAATCAGCAAGTAATAAAGGTTCGAATTCACACCCAGAATTAAGGACATTTGACAAATTATCTAACTGATCTTTAAATTGAAGAAGCTGACAGTAAAACTCGGTTATATCATTAGTATAGCTTACTGTGACATCATGTGTAGTATTGACTTTCAGTTTTTGACGTTGATAACTCAATACCTGAGGCATTGTAGGAGGGAAATGCCTTTGCATCAATGACTGCTGCGTATGTGGTGTCAAACGAACAATATGAACCATGTTAGATGCTGAACCACTGTGGCCAATAATATGACACTCAAGAAGTCCACAATTAATAATGCGGCGAAATTCTTCCACACTGATATCATCTTTAGGTAACGAACAACAAATTGCTTGGGCAGGGAGTGCAAGATAACGATTTGGTATTGCTCTCAATTCTTTATAAAGCTTTGGTTCACAATATCCATAATCAACACAAAATACAGAATATTGGTTGTGAGTAATTGATTTAATTAAAGCTCGGCAAAACATATGGTTGCCAGAAAATACAGCAAGGCAAGGAGTTTCTAGCTGTGGCGAGTTAACAGGGACAAAACTTTCAGTAGAAGTATACGCTCTGATTTCATCCATCAATTTATTTAATTCCACTTCAGCTGCTGCAAGCTGTACATAGAATTTATATGGGTTGTCTGAACATGCAACTTTAACAAGATGAGTAGTATTCCGATCCAAAATGTTCATTTTGTAATTAAAAACAGGACGCATAGGTTGCTGTGGGGGTACTTCTGGCTTGATATAAGCAAGTCCATTATTTATAAGCCTTTGAACAAATGGTTCTTTTTCGCCTTTTTTTGCAATTCTCACAATTGGTATTTCTCTATAATTGGAAACAACAAAACAAGACACAGTTTGATAAACTAACTGTGATTCACAAAATCTAACTGCATCTAGAGACCATTTTTCAAAAGCCGGTCGAACGTCAGCTAATATGCATTCGATAGCTTGCCCTTTATTTTGACATAAATTAGCATCCAAATTTCTCAATTCGTCAATAGATACTCTTTCTTCATTTCCATAATCTATCAATTGCACTGTAAGTTCTGAGAAACTGATAATATTTAGCACACGAGCACGTACCCATGCCCGTCTGCATTTGGAAAATACTGCACAAACAGCACCAACAGGAACTTGATTGCAATTCTGAAATCCTGGTGAATTCGCTAAATCACTGCCTGTTGTACTTAAATGGTTTTCGAGAGCTTTTAAAGTATCAAGAGAAGTGACAGGCAAAGCCCAAAATTTTAGAAATGCTTCTTCACCTTTCACGAAAGTGATAATAGCATCTCTCGGTGTCGATTCGCTAATCAGGGCCATGATTCCCGAAAATTACTTTTAACAAAAACTATAGCAATATAATTTGAAGCAAATAATCACATGTCACACATAATAAAAATATTAAGGGCAACCACACGACACACAAAAAAAAACCGATAAAAGTCTATTCAGCAGACAACAGTCACAGTTATCAGAACAGAGATAATTTCTTTTAAAAAAAAAAAAAAAAAACCTCTAAAATGGCAATCAGTAAGGGGTTATAAATATCCAAAAGCAATGACTCAAAATTTATATAAAAAATAGTTATTATAATGTAAAATTTAAACTCTAACGTTTCATAAATTTTTCATAGCTTTCAATCATTAGAGAAAATAAATTACCTGTAATGACATCATAACCTTTATGCTAAAAATATTTTGAGCCCTAGAATAAATAAAGTATTGTTATATGTCATATCGTTTCTTTCAATATGTTTATGAAATAAAACAGTTTACTATTTTTTAAGAGAAAAATTTCAATCTCCATTGTAGAGAAGTTAATTGTGCTTAAACGTCTTACTTTGTTTACACCTATGAGACGGGAGTGCGGTAAAAATGCTTTTTTGTGACTCGTATATCATACAATCACCCTATTTTATTTCATTTTTATCGTTAGTGGAAAATTTATGAACTGTAGGAAACTGTCTCCGAAAAATAAAGTGTATAATGTGATTACTTTTCGAATGCTAATCTTATAATTTTAAAGCATTTATTCCCATTATTCTCGTAAAGTATGCACTTTTCTGTATTACAATTAAGCATTATAATTTTTTCATTTTATTTGTAAATAGAAGAAAAGAAATTTAATTTTTGCTTGGGAGACACTTCAAATCAAAGAAATATTTGATTGGAAATAAAATTTAGAAGGAAAAAAAAAGCGCTCACGAGAATTTTCATATCAAGAATCCAATCGAATTGTACTTTTTGCTGAAACAAAATACATGACAGCTATAAGAATTAGAATTCGAAGACCGAAACAAAAAGTACTATTTTTAAAATGTTCTTCGATTTCAAATCGTTTCATAATAATTGATTTAAAAAAATTAAAAAATATATGAATTTGAAGTTAACTTGTTGTTCTTAGCATCTTGATATCCAGTTTTAAAGCAGGAATTTCTCCCCTTCGAATTCTGAATGACAAGCTTATAAACATTTTTCGGCACCCCTGTGATTTTCAGCAAAATTGAATATTCCCAGTTATAATGCAAACAGTAATTTGAAATATTTACCAGAAAATCCATTCAAATAACAAATAAACTCAATACCTTTACCTGGCTCAAATAGTTATACTTAATTTTTTTTTTAAATTACAACTTATCATTTTTAAAAAAAAAATTTTTTTTTAATTAAAAAAAATTTAATTAAACTAAGATTATGTTTTAATTCATACGAATTTATAATTTAAATTTCCGCACTAATATTTATAACTTTTTATATGAAACCGAAAAATCAATTTAGAAAATGTCACCCTTTCTTCTACATATATCTGGTAATATATCCAGACGCAAACATAAAAGTTTTAAGAGCAAAATGGATAAAATTTGATACAGGTATTCAACATCAAAAGTGTAAAAGCCTAAAAAATTTGAAATGAAATCTGTTAAAAGAATAAGTCTTTTAGCCCGGACTTTTAAAAGCATGTAATCAAAACTCAAAAATGAAATTTAAATTAGGATTTTGTGACTATCAATGAAATTATTTTTCAAATTTCAATTACAATCAATTATGAAAAATGAGAATTCCTAAAGTTCAATTATTAGATATTAATAATCATACGTTCAGAATTAATAAAGCATTTCATGAGACATTCAGTAAAAGAGCTTAATTCCTGACAAATATCAATATTTCGTAAAAATTGTTTGCCTGTACTGCACAAGGCATTCATAACCTAACATAAAGTTTATTATGAAAGGGATGACACCTTTTCTAGAAAGTATACGAGAAAAATTTAGGGGACTATCACAGTCGATTTATTAACCTTTTACTTTTGAGAAAGTAATTCAATGACAACTACAAGGACTTGTTTATTGCTCCGAAAAATCCATCTACATCTTCTTGCCATTTTGTAGATATATTTATCAAGAAAATTTGAAAATAAAAAAAAAAAAAATGTAAAAATGATGCACCATCTTGAATGGTGCCTGAGAAGAGCCATTCATAAGAGAAATCTTTCGATTAATATAATTTTTTTAGAATACGTTTAGGGCAGTAAAAAAAATTAAACATGTTTTTTTTTAGATATTCTTGCTCATAAAAAAAGTAAAAGATTATCAAATAAAAAAATACATTATAAAACTTTAGATTTGTTTAAAAGTTGACATCGCAGGTACATAATAAACATATAGAAGATAAAAATTATTTTATAAAGAAATTGTAAAACAGGAAAAAATATTTTCCTATGTATCATTCCAGTTAACAGCAAGACCTTTTCTCAATTAATATAAAATCTACAATGATGAATAAGGTATCAAATTTTTAACAATGTTCGACATCATAAAAATTTAGATTTATGAATAACAGCTGAAATTCAATTCCTAATATGTATTTTATATTAACATATATTGTCAAGAACATTCAGGTATATTTTCTGAATTCAAGAAAATATAATCAAGTGAAATGGATTAAAAATTCAAGTGAAATATACTGTAACCAAATTTTTGCATATAGGCTTTGTTAAAAAAATTAATTTCAACAATCCAACAAAAGGCTAATCATTGGGAAGAAAAGATTAAATATGCAAAAGTTTTCTCCCAACGGCTAACTGTCCCTTTGCACTTCCCATAAATTATTCAATTCAGAAGAAAAAAAATTGATAAAAACATACAATCAATCCTTTGTTGTTGTTACTTATGGCACTTGCCATGGACAAGCCCCGCTGATACATCAGCAGATTTTAAGCCGGATATAGACGTCTCTTGTTTTACACATAGCGCCATCTAGGGCCAAGAGTACGACTTAGCTACACGCTCGTCACAACCCTTTTTAGGGGGCGGACTACATTCACGCAAATTCATTCATACATCTCAGATCATAACTTAGACCTGGAACAGAGAACCATCACCTCTGACCCAGTACCCCCAGTGATATTACTCTCGACCACGAATAGATTTAACAAGTGCCAATCACTATACACTCGGGGAATATTTTGGCCGGTGAGCTTCCAACCCGTAATCTAAGAAGTCTGAGTCCAACGCTGTACCAACCAGGCCATCCCGGCTCTCACAAAACTCTTTGGATGTTAACATTCCAAAGAGAGAATTCAATCGATTCCTTTTTTTTCAACTCAACTGACTAATTATATTCTTCTGTATGCTTCCGACTTTACAGCTCCTATGATAAGATATCAAATGTTTTAGAAGAAATGACAATTTCGAGTTCTAATGGAGATATTGCTAAGCGTCTGAATATTTGAAATTCCTTATTTTTGTGCCAAAGCCTACAAATTTGTCGCCAAATTACCAAATGATTGTCAGGCAAAGTGTCAGACCTGGAACCTATTCAGTATTCGTTAGAATTATCTGTAAAACTCTCTCACTAACTACGAACTATTTATGCAGGATAATAATACTACAAATTGGTAATATTATTATGTTATTTCTGTTATTAGAACTTTCTTTTATCTTTCAAAGGCTGTCGAATATTGATTAATTAGCTAACTATGTTTTTAATTGAGGAATTTTAATCTTTCATTGAATAATAAGCTAACAATTCTTACTAAATTCTAACAAATAATCTGCCATTCTTTTAATACCAAACCTGATTAATTTGAGGCTGCTGAAAGGAAGAGATAAGATCTCACAATTATTTACATCAAATTCTTGTAACAAACAGATGAAAACGGAAGAGAAACAATCGCCAAGGCAAGGTGAAGTATTACACTAATTTTGAAAAAAAAATATTTTGAACATATGGCCAACAGAAATATTTTTCAAAAAGTTTGACCTTTTCAAAGAATTCTATGAAAATTCTAAATGTTTAGATTTTGGTATGTAAATTCTCTTTCTAAAGGGTAAATTCTCTTCCTCAATTTTTCTGAAATCTGTTTTAAATTGCCTCTTTGAAAATACTATTCTATTTAATGTAGTTTAAAAGAAATCTTTTATTTTATTACTTATACATCTGCGCAGCTAATGACCTGAATGCTGCCTTTTTTTGGTTCGCTCATTTCTGGACAGTTTCAAGAATCGTCTCGTATTTTAATTCTTTCCTGAATATATAGAACAGAAAATGTTCAAAATAAATTCGTTAAGAAGAGATGGATTCTAATTCAGAGTTACATGGCAATTATTGCAGACAAAACAGACGTTTACAACTATCTTCTGGATCAGAAACAACAATTGGTAAAAATTTGCCATCAAATTAGAAACCGTTACCTTTTTATACAAATATTTTTCAAACCACATTTTCTCAATGAATTATTGGTCTTAGAAGTGAGCCTTCATTAATTTGTTTCTTATAAAAATTTGCTTACCAAATCCGATTACAAATTGCCAACTTAATTCATTGGAAGTACTTAAAATGAGTAGCAGTTTAGGAGATTTAAAAATGTAATTTTACAGATATTATTAAAAAAAAAAAAAAGACAACATATTATAAAACAACTTTCTTTATTTCAATAACTTAACACAAAACAAAAAGTTGTATAAATAGTTCATATGATCTGATCTATGTACAAAACCTACAGATGATGTGGACAAGTGTCAGATGAATGTACAAGTCCATGACTGAAAGGTGAAGAATCACGTCCTTTTGCAAGTCCAAATTTCAAAAGCAAAACTATTCAATTTATAAAACTAGTCCTTATAGTTCATCCTTAAGGTCTTCATCATCCGACTGAGGAGGTGGTGGTGCACCACCATCACCATATAGCTTAGAAACAATGGGAGTGACAATTTCTTCAACCTCTTTCTTCTGAGACTTGTATTCATCTGCATCGGCATCAGGATTGCTTTCCATCCATTTGATTTTCTCTTCCAAAGCCTCTTCAATCTTTTCCTTATCAGCATCACTCAACTTTCCACCCATTTTCTCTTTGTCACCAAGTTGGTTCTTCAGCGAGTAGACATACGATTCCAATTCATTCTTGGCTTCAACCTTTTCTTTGATTTTCTTGTCATCCTCAGCAAACTGCTCAGCATCTTTGATCATTTTTTCAATCTGTTCAGGACTCAACCTATTGTGATCATTAGTAATGGTAATCTTTTCCTTGTTTCCAGTTCCTTTATCTTCTGCCGAAACCTTCAAGATGCCATTAACATCAATTTCAAAGGTCACTTCAATCTGAGGGACACCTCGTGGAGCAGGAGGAATACCAGTTAAATCAAAGGAACCAAGAAGATGGTTGTCTTTAGTCATAGGACGTTCTCCTTCATAGACCTAAAAACGACAAGTTAGCTTTAATATAACAAATCTCAGATTTATTCAAAAGACTATAAATTTCCTCTCTTGTTTTTTACTAATATGGTAAGAGACTAGTAACTAAATCCGAATTTAAATTTACCAAAGTTAAGATTTATGTTAAAACAAATGTTAAATTTAAGCAGCATAATCTAAACTAACAAGATGCAAATTTTCCAACATCTTTAGAAAAATGTTTTAAATATATTCTTGCATTTATAAAAATATTTGTTTTAAATAAAAGAACAATCAAATTTTTAAAGGCTTTTGATTTTTAATTTAAGCTTGAATTATACACAAAATTAAATCTTTTTAAACAAGCTCAAAGCACTTGCTTCGTTCAAAATGAAGATAAGGATAAGTAAATATTTTAAGGATGAATAACAACTATAAATTTATGGTAATTATTAACCAAGTTTGAAATATAATTATGGTTTTAATGAACATTTAAAAGATGCATCAAATTATACAAGATGTTTTATAAAAAGAATGCGCTTAATACATTTTTCTGTAAATTAAATAATTTTAAACAAGAAAGTAGAGTTTAATAGATAAAAAGTGCCAAGATAGAATGTAAAAATTAAAGCTTTTTTATTTACCTTAATGGTGACAGTATTTTGGTTGTCAGAAGCAGTTGAGAAAATCTGAGCTTTCTTGGTAGGAATGACAGAATTCCTTGGGATCAATTTAGTCATCACTCCACCAACAGTTTCAATTCCAAGAGTTAAAGGGTTTACATCAAGAAGGACTAATTCACCTATTAAAAAGAAAGATACTTATTAGTAAGACTGAATAAATATAGTTATATTATTTAACCAATTAATTTAGCTCATGTAGAACAAACCAATAATAATCAAGTTAAATATTGATTTAGACATTTTTATTATTTAAGATGTAATTTTACCTGTATCTTCATCGCCACTTAGCACTCCAGCTTGAACAGCAGCACCATATGCAACAGCTTCATCAGGGTTAATGCCTCGAGTTGGCTCTTTGCCATTAAAGAATTCTTTGACCAGTTGCTGAATCTTGGGAATACGTGTAGAGCCGCCAACAAGAACAATTTCATGAACATCCTTTTTCTGCAAATCGCCGTCTTCAAGTACTTTCTGGACTGGTTTCATAGTAGATCTGAATAAGTCCTGAAAAATAATTATTAATACTTTAATAGATAATAGAATCTTGAATTGGATCAATATTCTCCAAATTTAGTTTAAAATTCTGAAACAAATGAATTTAATAAAATGGGAAGAAATTCTATACCATATTGAGTTCTTCAAATTTGGCTCTAGTGAGTGTTTCACTGAAATCTTCTCCTTTATAGAAAGATTCAATTTCAATTCTAGCTTGATGAGCAGTAGATAAAGTTCTCTTAGCCTTCTCAACTTCACGCCTTAACTTCTGTACAGCACGATTGTCTCCTCTAATATCATGGCCAGTTTTCTTCTTGTAAATCTTAATAAAATGCTCCATTACTCTCTGGTCAAAATCTTCACCACCTATAAAAAGCAAAAGAAATTTTTTTAAATATTTATATAATGCCTTTATATTCTAAATTATAAAATATTTTAATTTCAGTACTTTATTTTCTTATAAAAATAAAAATTTTCAAAGTTTAAACTTATTTATTTACAACACTGTTTATATCGAATTTAATACTCTTTATAATCATACAAGAGTAAAATATTTATTAACTTCATTAACCTTAAACATTGTTTAATTTCTCTTCTTTTACTTATTCTAACTTTTTTAGAATGTTTTATAAATTAGAATAAGTTTAATTTATTAATTCTATTATATAGGTTAAAATGACCAAGTTAAAAGAAATTCAATTAACATTGTTTTGTGTTTAATATTAAATCTCATCAATATAAAAACTAAATTTAAATTCTTACCAAGATGAGTGTCTCCATTTGTAGCTACTACTTCAAAAACACCATTATCGATGGTAAGCAATGAGACATCGAAAGTACCACCTCCCAAATCAAAAACCAAGATATTCTTTTCGCCTTCTTTTTTGTCAAGACCATAAGCAATAGCAGCAGCAGTTGGCTCGTTAATGATTCGGAGCACATTGAGTCCAGCAATGGTACCAGCATCTTTAGTGGCTTGCCGCTGGGCATCATTGAAATAAGCTGGGACAGTTACAACAGCATTCTTTATTTTTTTGCCTAAATAAGCTTCAGCGGTTTCCTTCATCTTGGATAACACCATGGCGGAAATTTCTTCAGGTGCAAAAGTCTTCTCACCATCCTTGGTTTGTACCCTAATGTGTGGTTTGCTGTTCTTTTCAATAACCTATTGAAAGAATGAAAAGAACATTATTCTTGTATATTAAATAATTTTTTCTTGATTAATATTTTTAATTCAGTTAAAGGTAATTAGAAATAACTAATAATATTTAAGGATTAATGAATTTTTAAATTCAATTGCATATCTCTTATTAAGAATGCTCACTTTATCAAGACTGCCAAAGAATCCCTTTTAATACTTCTCTAAAGATTTTTACTTCTTATTCTTCTGGTTAATTCATAACGAGTTTAAATATTAATCTTGTAAAAAATTATATAAGTAGATATTAGTTTGTTTAAAAATGGAATGAATTAATATTAACTGGATGATAAAGGAAACTATTAATATTTTAATTAAATTCTTATTTGAGGAAAATTAAAATCTAGTTATTTTTAATATATTAATGTAAAAAATTAATGTCTATAATTATCTTTTATTAGCATATCAATTATATCTGTATAAATTTTCTAATTATAAAGCAAATCATAAACAAGTTTTAATACTAAATTTACTACCAGATTTAAAAGCCTGCTTATTTAGTAAAATTCTAATTAATATTTCAATTAACCTATTCTTAAGAATGAGACTAGAAATGAATTCTCCTCCCCCCTCCTCAAAAAACTATTAAACATTTATATACAGCTTAATTTTTACTGAAAAGTTTAATATTTCTTAAATACCTTAAATGGGAAATATTTTATATCTTTCTGGACAGTTGGATCCGACCATTCTCTTCCAATCAGACGCTTTGCATCAAAAACTGTGTTTTCAGGATTAGAGGTCAGTTGATTCTTAGCTGCATCTCCAATTAATCGTTCACCTTCAGCAGTAAAGGCAACATAGGAAGGTGTAATTCGATTACCCTGGTCATTAGCAATGATTTCTACACGACCATTTTTGAAGACGCCAACACTGTAAAGTAAAATAATTGTGAATTCCAGAATAAGTTTTAATCTATTAACTATAACTTTCATTAAATATCTATTCACTAGATATTTTAATTTATTGATATTTTAGGAAGTTACTATAAGTGCAACAATATAAAATATTCTTAAATTTTAGTCTTGAAAAATAGATTACGTTTCAGTAAAATTTCTTATAGAAAATTAAGCAACTCCAAAATATAAAATTTAAGTCAATATTTAATTAAAAAGGGAAAATACTAACAATTATAAATATTTAATCAATAAAATATTTTATAAATCAACATAATTTATGTCAGATAACCATTATAATACATGACAAATGGAGTCTAGTTTAACTTTAATTCTTAGAACAGTAATCTGATCTTTAAAATTTCTCATTCGTTTTATAAAGGTTTAATTACTTTTTTTATCTACTTTGATAAGAAGCCAATTTTCTCATCTCAACATCTCCAAATTTACACCTTTCCAAAAAGGTTTTAACTTTGGTATGCTTATTTGTATTAAGAATTTATAAATATTAGAATAGTTATAAAACTAACATATTTCTTGAGGCCAATATTAAAAAGGCAGTTTATAATTAATGTATTATCTCAAGTACTCAATATAGAATAAAAGATATTTCTATCCAATAAAAAAAATTCATGTTTTAAAGATTAGAATATTAAACGAGTTTTTAACCATAGTTACCCAATTAAAAAAAAAAAAGGTCTTAATGGAGTTTTTAAATGTTTCAGTGGAACACCAAGAAATAAAAACTATAGATCAGACATTTTATAGGATTCTACCACATAAGGAATATATATACGAGTTTGTTTTGAAAAAAATTAGGAGATAATGATCCTAGACTACAAGAAATTATTCTTGTGTTAAAGGACTTGATAACTAAATTCATTAAAAATAAACAATAAACTTTTAATTTATTAAAGCAAAATTATACTGAAATCACCCCAATGCTAGATAATAAAAACTAATAAATTAATGGTTACCCAACAACATACTCCACAGTTATGTTTATTTTACAATTATAACGATTAACTTAAAGAAAAAAAACATTTTAAAATGAGGAATTTAATACTGGTTCCACTGTATGTATGTGTGTGTGTATATATATATATATATATATATACACACACACACATATCTAAAAACAAAAGATGAATACATATTTTTGTAAATCCTTAAAATCGCTAAGATAGGGAGAGATTTAAATTATTCAATGTTTATGGAAGAGTTGGAGAAAATTTATTCTCCTTTCCAAGAGGAAGGGTCCAATTTCTAGATTAGACCAGCTTTAAGATATGAAGTCAAGAATGGGATGACGTACCATGAATAAGTGGTTCCAAGATCAATTCCAATAACTGTTCCCAAACTTTCCTTATCTTCACTTTTGGAAGAAACCAATGTTATAACAAGCAGCAATAATGCTGCTAATCTTGTAACGATCTTCATGCCTGGTTGCTGTAAAAAAGAAAGTATTTAGAAATATAGTTCTTATAAAATGTTAAAATTAATTTGTAATAATAAATTGAGAAGTTATACAAAAAACAAACAGTAATCTAATTGCTTCTACATACAAGTGTGCCAACTCGAATTTCATTAAAATCGAAAATCAGCCATAAATAGTCTGCTAGTAGTAGTCTTTTAAAATATAGAAGATTGAGAATAGAATAATAACTTATCAAATTCATTTTCGGACCTATTTCAATAGGTTCATTTCAAAGCTAAAAATACAATTTTTTATTAAAAAAAGGCAAAAAATTATAAGCACTTACTTTATAATCTTCGCTTTAAGAAAAAAAAAAGATTCAATCGAAAAGAATCAAGTCAGATATTCAAGACTGAAAAGCACACGTATATCAAAAGAGCACGAGAAACTTGTACCACAAATTTATCTGTATTTTCTCACGTTTGTCACAAAACTACTTCAATGCCGGTGGAAAAAGGTTTATTAAAACGGCTGAAACGGCGTGGCGAAAGTTGATTGGCGGAGGTCAACAAATTCGTCCTACGTCTATTGGTTGGATTACGTAGAGAGTTCCCGAAGCTTGTAGAGCTGACGTGTATTTCTGCTCTTGGGCTTCTTCTCGCCAAACAGAGAAAATGAGAAATAAGGAGTCCTAGAAAATGAATTTAATCTGTCATTTGGCGTTTTTTAACTGCTTTTCGCGTTATTTATCAAGCGCTGAATCTGAAGTTTAATTTTTAATATAATGTTGCCTACTTAATATATTCATTGAAGAAAACTGTGTTATTAATATAATAAATCAATTGAACTAAATATGCAATTAATTTAAATTTATAGTTTTGATTATTTTCAGACTATTACAAATGAATTTTTAAAATAAACTTTGTTGGTTACCTGCTTCGGTGTGATATTCGCATGTCAATTAATAGAAAATGAATTGCTAAGACTTTCAAATGATAATAATAGATATGGGTAAAATTAGCAGAAAAAAGGAAAGATTAAAAAAAGTTTTTCTCTATTAATTATTTTTCCAATAATTTAGATAAAACGACAATGGTATTTCATTATAAGATAAACAGACTAATCTCGTATGATTGCTTTCTGGAAGATATATAAATATGTTTTTTAGGTAATGGTACCTTGTTCTTTATTTACATCAAAGACCGTATGCAAATGATTCAAAACATTTTGATTTAAATGTATAATTTCAACCAGATT
Organism: Argiope argentata; assembly: GCA_026289955.1. Classification (NCBI taxonomy): domain Eukaryota; kingdom Metazoa; phylum Arthropoda; class Arachnida; order Araneae; family Araneidae; genus Argiope; species Argiope argentata. The sequence continues at coordinate 12,070,709 of JAOUZG010032859.1, read as the reverse complement.
TGCAATTTTTTCTAAGACAGTAAGTTCAACGTTTGATACACATACCTTTAATTCCATGTTCATATTGGCATTAAAAGCCTCACGTAATTTTAAAGAATAAAAATCCTTAAAATTCTAAAAATTGAGCCAAACAATGTGAAGTTTTATTTATTGACGATATATATATATATATATATATATATATATATATATATAT
>JAOUZG010032859.1:12040288-12055205 GCA_026289955.1 Argiope argentata | reverse complement strand
TCTATCTATCTATCTATCTATCTATCTATCTATCTATCTATCTATCTGTCTGTCTGTCTGTCTGTCTGTCTATCTATCTATATATATGTGTGTGTGTGTGTGTCATGATATTATGAACATTAATTTAAAATGTAATAAATTTGCAAAGTTTTGTCTTAATTTAACTCATAATAACTTCCTTCGAAAATGTTATTTCCTGATCCATTCCACAATTCCTATTTAATAAATGACAAGTATTATAAAGATAATACATAATTGAATTGAGTGGATGGATAATATATAACTTGTGTAAATATTCTTTTAGAGGATTCCTTCAATGAGTAATAAATCACTTATATAAAATAGATTCCTTTAAAATAATCCTGTTTCTCTTGTCAAGGTAAAATGTATCAGAATTAATGTCAAAAATCTATACGTGTATGATTTATAAGAATATCATAGTATATAAGACTAGGGATGAATGTTACGATTCGTTTTTACTATTCTTTTTCGCCACGCAAGTTTACGGCTGTTGTGTGCTGCGCAGCGTACCTCTAGAGCTGGAATAAAAAAAAATTTAAAAAGGCAATATGTATCTATTTGATGATTTTCGGCCACGACTCTCCACACTGCTTTCCAATTAAAAGAAATATGGAATATATTACATACATATATATAAATATATAGGGAGAGGAAGAACCAATAGTAAACATTGAAAAATACCTTTATTTTAGCCACCTATTTGAAAGTTTGAATTCAATATTTCACAAAGGAATTTCATTTAACTCTTAAACACTTCATTTTTGCTCGTATATTCAATTATATCCATTTTGTTTTGTAATTTTTACTTTTAACAGTATCTTACACCAAATGTGATTTAAAATCTGTATACCGAAGAGCAGGGCAGTATGTGTATTTTCATATGCGACATTCCATTAACGCTGCTGATGTTACTTTGTGTTGTTGCTGCTTCCTATGGTACTTGCCATGGACAAATTTGCTGAGGTAGTCAGCGATTTTAAGTCTAATTAGTGCTTCTTGTTTTGTAGTAGCGCGAATTAGGGCCAAGAGTACGACTTTTGCACTCATTCATCAAATTCGCTTGCACAGCCCCTTTTTACAGGGGCACATTCCCGCCCCTTACAGTCTAGTATAGAGGAAGTATAGCCAACATCGAACAAGAGATTAAGAAAAATCTAACGTTTTAGATCTTTTTTGAGTTCAGAATATATATATATATATATATATATATATATATATATATATATATATATTTGAAAAGTTCATCTGTCTATCTGTGACGCAAATAACTCAAAAGCACTTTGATCTAGAGAAATGAAATTTAATTAACAATTTTTTTACCAAATTTGTAGATCTCTATCAAATTTTAAACATATTTCGTTCTGAGAAAGTCTTGTGACGCTAGCTTTATAAGCCATATAACATCTACAATACTCGAAGTATACTTTTGGTATTGTGGTCATATTACTCGGCTCCTGATCTTAGCATCGCAGCCTTCAATCGCTACATGTGTGACTTTGACAACACAGCTTCACGCAACTGTCGGGGCGCTATCTACCAGCAGCAAAAGTTGCCAGATTCACTTGACGCAGCAAGCAAACAAAGCCATCAAAACTCACTTGACTCAGTCCTAGCTTCGTGGGTACGTACCGCAACCTTCAATTGCCACAGTCTATTTGTCTGGCTGTTCAAATACAAGTTAACACGATTAGTTCAAAACGAAAATAATAATAAAATTTGGTACACAGATTTAACGAGTAAAGCGTAGACACCTATCAAATTTTGAGACAAATTCGGCTAAGTATTGATCGTTTGTCTGTCTGTATTTTGAAAAACATTTAAAAGTGATTGCTCAAAAACTAATATACTAAAATATATCAAATTTCGTAAGGGACTTTGTGATTACAAATGTAGTTTCGTGTCAAATTTTTGTTTCCATGAGTTGGGAAAAACACTTTTAAACTACACATTTTTTTAGGGAAGGTCACTCTCGTTGATTGTTAGAGGCAGAAAATCTTTTATTTTGTAAAATTTCGCTTTCAGAGCTTGACGCTCTTTACCTTTGGTATACATTTGCTGCTTTCTTATTTCTGTATACGATTGAAAATATGATGAGAATCGGGCATTTTTTATTCTTTAATCTAAACTATTCTTTACTAAATTATTCTTTAAAATCCTCTGCTTATCTTATTATTTTTTTGTCAAATAATTTTTTAATGTTCATATATATTTGCAAAATAGCAAGTCCCAGTTCTTTTTTACTGCATTTCTTTCTTCTTGTCCGTGGCAAATTTTGAACTAGGTGAACTAAGTAACTACCCAGTACCACAAAGTAGAAAGTGGGACCCAAGCAGATCAAATAAAAAGAAATTATTTTCCAACTTGTCAAATAAATCAGACTGTAAAAATACAATAATATTAAAATTTTATCAATTAAGTTTAATAATATTAAAACTTTACCAAGTATGATTGTTTAGATTCCAATATGTTTCGTTACATTCTCTTAGTTATTAGAATATTTAGTCATAATATTATGGAACTACAGATTCAGTAATATTTGGTAGAAATGATGACCCCAGACAGAATAATAACGGACAAATAAAAAAGTGCTTTCACAAAGTTTTTTTTTTTTACAAAAAAAAAAAAAAAAAAAAAAGACTACTTTTAAACAAATGATTAACGTGGTGAAATCGAAATGTGGTCAATTCATTAAATGAGAACTTAATATGCATTGCCTAAATCTGCTAAGGGTGCTTGTTGAAAACTTACCTTTTAAGGGATTTGGTAAAATATAATAGTATTTGAAAAAAATTTACTGCTTTTCCTTATATTTCACAAGATAAAAGTAAAATAAATGTTTTCGTTTTTTTTTTTGGATCTAACATCGCTTGTAATAAAGGTGGCAGCACGAAGGAACATAATTCTTTTTCTTTAAGTTACCTTTTTTGAACTGGGAATTTTATCAAACTTTCATTTAAGTCTAAATAACAAAAAGTTCTTAATGTAATAAGGAAAAATTCATATTTAATTAAACTTAGAAAATTTGCAGACGCAAATTTTTAAAAATCTGTCGCAGACACAAGATTGAATTTCATGTTGACATATATAAAATATCATAAAAATCGTTATTTGTTGAATATAATGCTTATGCATAAAGTAAATAGAAATATTTCACATATTTTAACGAAGAAAATTAGTAACGAAATTGCATGTAAAAAAATGTTTATGTTATGTAAACGTATCGACAGCATCATCTATAGTTATCTTTCTTATAAATAGATGGCGCTACGAAAGGTAAATATTTCCTTTCACTTTTTTTTTCTTTCTTTTAGATAGACAGATATTAAAAAAAGAGCCATTCGCTCATTCACAAGAACCGTAAATAATGCATAATTTTGAATCCTATTTAAATAGAAATGAACATTTTTCAAATATTCTTAATTACAATTAACAATCTCCAATGATATGAAAGTTGAAATTTCCTTAAAAATTAAATTATTGTGAAATAAGCTCTCTTTTTAAAATTAATATAATTATTTATTCATAGTAAAATAATAAATCAAAGATAAAATAATCTACTTTTTAATGAGTGATATAATAATTACATATTAATGAAACAAAAAAAAATCCATTGAAAAAAATTATTGTTTCGCTATAACTGTAATTCGACTACTGTTCAACTATTTGAAGTAAACAAAACCCCGTGTACTCAATACAAATAAAATTCGAAAACATGATTTCAAATGAAAAAGTATTAATATTGTTTGGAACTCAAACTGGCAATTCTGAAGATGTTGCTGATAGAATTGAAAGGTATCTTAAACGGATGCACATTAACGCGCAAGCTGTCGATATTAATGAGTATACGGTGACGAATTTGGTTAAGGAATCATTGGTGATTTTCGTTTGCTCAACTACTGGAAATGGAGAGTTCCCCGATAATATGAAATCATTCTGGAAATTTTTACTAAGAAAAAATCTTCCTAGCAATTCTCTCTGTCAATTGAATTTTTGTGTGTTTGGCTTAGGAGATTCCTCTTATGAGAAATTCAACGTAGTTTCTAAAAAATTGAACAAACGGTTGCTTCAGTTGGGTGCTTCAGAAGTTATACCATTAACTCTCGGTGATGATCAGCATGAACTGGGATATGATGCTGCCTTAGATCCTTGGCTACTTAATCTGAAAAGTACTATACTATCTTTTTTTACAGTATCAGATCCGCCTATTCCTGATGATGTACCTTTACCACCGAGGTACAAAGTTAAATTTTGCAATGAACTTTTATCAACTGACGAATTTCAGTCTACTACTTACAACAGAAATAAATCTTTTCCCTTGGCTACTTTAAAGAAAAACGAAAGAGTTACAGCGATGGATCATTTTCAGGCTGTTCACCATTTAGAATTTGAGATTGATTCAACTGTTCATTATGATACTGGTGATGTTGCAGTTGTTTGGCCTGAAAATCCACCTGAAGAAGTTGAAGATTTCTTATCTTTGCTAAATGTTCCTTTAGATACAAATTTCATTCTTATTTCATCTGATGTTAACGTTTCCTTACCAAAGATAAATCCTTATCCTTGTACTGTCCGACAGTGTGCAGTATCTTATTTTGATATTTTGAGTGTTCCACGAAGATCCTTCTTTGAAGTTTTCCATCATTTTAGCCAAGATGAGTTGGAAAAAGAAAAATTAGTAGAATTTACTACTGCCGCTGGCCAGGAAGAATTGTACGATTATTGTAATAGACCAAGGCGTACGATTCTGGAAGTTTTGAAGGATTTTCCTCATACTACTCCTCATATACCTTTTGATTATCTTTTTGACATGATTCCATCCATTAGACCACGATCATTTTCAATAGCATCTGCAATAATAACTCATCCTCGAGAATTCCACTTGCTGGTTGCTGTTGTTCAGTACAAAACTCGACTCAGGAAACCTCGTTTAGGATTATGTTCTAACTGGCTTGCTAAGCTGAAACCTGGGACTATTGTTCCATATTCTATTAAGAAAGGTTCTATAGTTTTACCACCACAAACTAATGTACCAATCATAATGATTGGCCCTGGTACTGGTTGTGCACCATTTAGAGCATTTACAGAAGAGCGAGCTAGTGCTGGAGTTGGTGATAACTACTTATTTTTTGGTTGTAGATATAAAACCAAAGATTTTCTATTTTCAGAAACATGGCATGAACTTTGTGAAAAGAAAATGCTAACTGTATTTACTGCCTTTTCTCGTGACCAGGATGAAAAAATATATGTCCAGCACAGGATTGCAGAAAATGGTCCTCTTATATGGGATTTGATTCAGAACAAGAAATGTGTTATATATATTGCTGGAAATGCAAAACAAATGCCACAAGGTGTAAAAGATGCATTTGTGGAAATAATAAAAAAAGAAGGAAACTTAGATGAAGAAGAAAGCTTAAAATATTTACAAACTTTAGAACATATGAAAAGATATCAAATTGAAACATGGGCATAGTGAAATAATGTTTTAGATGATTAATTATGACATATTGAGGAATAAAATGCTTCTTTATGTGTCCTTTTAGATTCTAAGAATATTTTAATTCCATGAATTTTCAAATGATAGTAATATTACCTTCTTTTATAGTAGAAAATTAGTGATTACTGCAATTAAAAATAAAAGGGAAGTAAATATTAAAAAGAATAACTTGAATAAAAAAATATTTGAACTTGCAAACCATTTCATAAATGTTTTTAGATTTTAGTTAATCATAGCATAGAACTTACAAACTGAAAACTACTTATAAACAAATGACAAAATTATTTTTATAGCCATAGAGATTATTAAACTAATTTGCCTACATATGCATAGTTTGCTTAAACATGATAAGAACTTTCATTTATACTTTAGAAATGACATTGAATTATATTTTGTGCAAATATCGAAATTGAATTCTTGAATCAAGGAAATTCAGCACATATTCTTCATCTTTAGAAATGTGAGGAAAAGATTATTTAACATTCTTTGCTTTTTTTCTTCTATATTTATTAAGGTTGATACTATACAGTGGTAAAAATGCAACTAATGTGAGCATTTTAAATTTACAAATCACCTTTCTGTCTCTAACTTCTGAGAAATTAAACATTTTTTTAAAAAATGCATTACATATATTATCTGTTTGATGAGTTCAAAATTCAAATAATTTTAATTACCTTCTAGAAATATAAAATGTAGGAAATAAAACTGTCTGTTTTTGAACTGGATGATCCATCTACAAAATTTGGTTGCAACTTTTATTCAATATATATAATATTTCTCTCCTGTTTTAATCTAGTCCAAATTACTACAGTTATCATTCTCACAAAGTGTGGTAAAAATGTTATGTATATGAGGGTTTTCATTTTGTGGAGCATAATCAGCGAAGCTTCACAAAATTAATATTTTAATTGTATCAAAATAGTATATTATTTACATGATTTAGTGGTAGGTATTGTTTTTTCAGTAATGACTGTCTGTTTGACAAAAGAAATTCTGTTTCAGTAAGAATATTTGAAAAGGTTTTTTTTAAAAATATAATTTATATTTTTTTATGGAAAAATGGTCATTATTTGACTACAATATGGTTACTTTTTGATCACAATTAAAATATCATTTGAAGCCAGTAAATTTGTTTGATGTATGGAAATTTTATTCATAGCTGTTACTTTGTTGAAGATCTAAGTTTATAAGAAATTATTTGAAAGTTCATCACATAAGTGTTTTATTGAAGTCCCATGTACCTAACTGCATGATAAATATTGTTAGATTTTATTTTTATTTGAAATTAGTCATCTTTGACACCTGTTTTTTTGCAATAAATTATTATTTTTAATTTAAATTAAAACACTTTATGTATTACTTGTTGATTATGATTCTCTGAACAAAGCCATTTTAAGCATCAAATAAAGTCATGCTATTTTAGTAGTTTTTTACACACTTTCTGCTTGAACTTCACAGTTTAAGGCAAATGTCTTGGTGTCATATGGCCATTAAAAATATAGTCTAGTCTTTTTCAAATGCTAGACTAATATTTTTCAAATTGCATGTTATTCTTTTCAATTAATGCAGTTTCATTGTTTGATTTCTCACGTAAACTGCAGCTTTGATAAAATTAATCTCTCATCCTTAGTTTTCAGCATTAAAAGAAAGTCATTCTATTTAATGTCTGATGAAACAATGAAAACAAATTTTATTGCAACAATGATATGCATTGTTTAAAATTTTATAAAAATTATTTTTTTAAAAATTATTAAAATGTATGGGAAAATTGCACAGAAATAAAGGCGATGTTATTGAAAAGATAATTATTTAAAATTTAAGACATTTAAAAATAAGTTTTGTGTAATGCTATTATTGGGAGTTATGCCAGAAAATATTGTCTAATTTTTATTAACTAAAATTTTATTAAAATATTCTGCCAGAGAGGCACATTTTCAGCATCCAAGGTGTCTAAATCAAATTTAATAGCTTTAAAATTTTATTTGAAATTTTATTGTTTTTAAATTAAGGTTTAAGTTCAAAATAAACCAACAATTTAATTCTTTGTAACTGCACTTATATTTCAGCATTACGGCTGTTTTATGGGATGTAACTGGATATATAGACTGAGAAAGTGAGAAGAACAGTGCAAAACTTCTAAAATAAAATCAGTTATCTGTTTATCAAAAATTTAAAGTTTATAAATATTTTGTTGAGGAAGCAAATGAAATTTTTAGTAACCATTAATCTGGGTCAACCAAGTGATTTACTGAAGGTGACTAGTCTCTATTTTTAGTATTGTGTAAAATGGTTTTTGAGAACTGAACTCGCAATGTTAGGGTTTGTAGTCGAGTACTAGATAGTATTTATTCATGTCCGGAGCATGTTATTTGGCTTATGAAGCTTTCACCACATACTCTTCCCATCAGTGAGTCTGTAGAGGGTACATTTGAGCGATACGTATGAGCGTGTGTGAGTTGCTGGTGGCGATGTTGGCTGTTGTTTCTAATGCGCCTGACGACTTTCGTAGGCAGTAGAGGGCGCTACAACAGCTGCACGAAAGTTGCTTATTCACCTTTTTGGAGGATGATTGTTGAGGATCGATAAGACTGAACTCTCAACTTTAGGGTTTGTAGCTGAATAACATAGCCACTAGACAAAAGTAATTTATGTCCGGAGGATGTTATCTGACGTGATTCTTTCACCTCAGTATTAATAAAAATGAATGTTTGTGTGTTGGCGTTTTACCGGCTTTATTGTTTGGCCAACAGCTACGAAATTGGATGCATATACAATCCATCCGAGAAATGTCTGGTGTGTTTGAAAAAGGGCGCCTTTCGCTACTCTCTTTTGAGCAGTTTCTATAATTTTGCCATGCAGGTTATCATTAAGATTTTTTTATACTTCTCCTCTATCCGTTTGGTGTTTCGTTGTGACAGTAGCGGATACCTCCTTGCGGTTCACTGCTTGCACTCGGCCCATGTATTGTGTAGTGATAATTGCTTGTTTAAATGTTTCCTATCACCACAAATTATCACCTACGAATTTTGAAACCCCCTGTATACTTTGAAGGATGAGAATCTGTAGCTTTGAGAAATTTTTAAAATGTTTGAACTGATTAAAAATTAAGTTTAATTTTGATGTTTTGTGCATTAAATTTCAAAAATCTTATTGGCGCGAAACTGAGTTTCGCAAAGTTTCAAAATTTAAAGAATCATCTTAAAAAAATATTTAGCGTGCAAAATATGTCAGAGTTCTAACAATTTTTTAATTTTTTTTTCACATAATTGCCAGCAATGGATTCCATTGCTGCTTTTTTATTCAAATAATTATTTATTGCTTTGCCAAATATTTAAACGCAAAATTTCCTTCTGATGTTCAAATTACGGTGTAGCGTTAGCCTTATAAGCCAGATAATATCCTTCGAGTTGAAGGGTCCCTTTTCCTTGATCGGTATGTTACTTGGCTACTGGCCCAAACGTCACAAGTTCGTACCGCGACCTTCAAATCGTTACATTGGTGACCTTGACAACGCAACCTTCCGCAACAGTCGTGGCGCCATCTACCCACAGCAAAATCGTCAGACTCAATTCACAAAAGTTAAAAGCAGAAAAAAAACCCGTCTGAACCACTTGACGAGCAAGCAGAAGCTCGCCATAACACTTGGCGCAATACAAAAAAATCGTTCGCTTCTTCGCCGACTCACTGGTGGGGAAGTCCTGTAGCGTTAGCTTATAAGCCAGATAACATCCTTCGAGTTGAAGGGTCCCTTTTGCTTGATAGGTATGTTACTCGGCTACAGGCTCTAACGTCGCAGGTTCGTACCGCGACCTTCAATCGCTACAACGGAAGAAGGGTTCTGCCTAATATCCATACATAATTTACAAGTCGATAAAAATTTGAATTTGCAATGCTTTTAAAAGTTAAAAACGAGATGAAGTGGACAGTTTTATTTTTAGTAGCGCTATAATCTCATGGAACTGGTTTCCGTTTAGAAAATTCATGGACATAATAGATAGATCCTGCGTAAGACTATTAAAATATTATTTTGATCTCTGACAATTTGACGAAATCCTTGACATAAACTATATCGAAATTGAAATTAAGTATGACCGATTCGCCAATGAACTAATTAGTGATTAGTACTCACAAAGATGTCAGTGGAAGCCTTTGTTTCAGATGATAGTGTAATTTTTTTGGAGGATATTATCATAAGAATGATCATTTGCTTCAGTCAAGAAACATAGAGTATCTCATTTGGATTTTGTTCACCAATAGATAGGCTAACAAATGGTCAGTCCGTTAATAAATGTGAAGTTACATGCCAAATATCATCCATTTAGCTTCTACTATTTCTGAGTTATTTTATTCATGTACCTAGAACGGGCTGCTGTTGTTTCTTATGGCACTTGCCATGGACAAGATCGCTGAGGTAGTCAACGATTTAAGCCTAAACAGAGTCTTTTGTAGAAGCGCCAACTAGGGCCTTGGGTACAACTTTTGCTACTACTCCCTCATCACATTCGCTTGCACAGCCCCTCTTTACTTGGGGGGGGGACATTCACACACCTTACTGATAGAATGCAGAACCATGCCCGAATCGGGACTCGAACCCGGGATGCCCAGATCACGAGAAAGACGCAGTATGGAAATTTAATTTTATAATCTAGATCACTGACCAAAATGTATTTACTTAAGCCCTCACATTTTTGAATTATCACATTTACAGGCGTGCAAAAGTAAAAATGACAAACGGTCATTTTAAAAGAGTTGATTCAAAATTTGATTTAAAAAAATATACGATCTTATCAATACTATTATTCAATTCATATTTTGATAAACAATAATAATATAATAACAATATACAATAATAATTTGATAAATAAATAATAATATTATCAATACCTTACAAAGAGAAAGCGTTAAGGTCTTATCACACGGTAAAATACCGTCTATACTTTCGTGGACAAACGACCCCGAAAGTGACGTAATAAACTCGTAGATGAACGCTATGGTCTCTCAGAAAAAATGGTGGAAATAATGAAACTACTTTTTACAAACTACTACTATGAACAAACTATAATTATATTAGTTGGATTATAATTGGTGTCAATCGCGCCATTCTTGGCACACTACGTCACTATCACAGTTTCACATGATTAGTCGAATTTCGGTTGCAAACGATATTTCGCTCACTATCGTCTACATTTTCAAGCTGGTAAAAAAAATCACGATGACGAAAATCTTGCTTGAGCGGTTACCTGCGGGCATAAATCGAAGACTCTCCATGAAAGTGCAGACGATATTTTGCCGTGTGATAAGGCCTTTACTTTGTATATCAACAAGTAAAAAGTAATTGTTTTAATATTGATTGTGTTTTACGAATTACTTTGTTATACTGCTTTATTTCCCTAACAATTAAAATACTTATTATTAGCATCTGTATTAACAATTCATTCCATTTCCGATTGTTTTTATTATGCGATAAATTTTATTAAAACAATAGCGAACATTAATGTTCCCCGAATCAGCACCTTCCGGAAATGAAGTCATGCCTTTTATATATATTACTAGAATTTTTCTACTTTCATAACTACATTTCTTCAGCCTATGCTCAACATCCGAAGGTAAATTTTTGATTCGCTTGACTGTTAAATAAAGTTAGTTTATTTATATTTTATTGACATTTATAAAAGGTTTTATCTAAATATAGCAATTTTAAAATTATTTAAGGGTGAACACTTTCAATTTTAATCCAACATTATTTTTCTTTTTGAAATTTAGATGCATATCGTTTGGTTAAATGCGTTCATTTCACGAGATTTAAGCGAATAAATTGTTCCCGAAATGAATAGTTGTAATTATATCAATTCTTTAAAGCTCCAATTGTGAATTTACGGTCGGCGTCCAAGACGTCTGTACACCACTGCAATATTTCTTCCATTTCCATTAATTAAGGTTGAATAATTTTAAATCTAATTAAAAGTTATTTTTCTTTTTGAAATTTAAATGCCTTATGGTTGATTAAATGTACTTATTTCATGAGAATTAAACGCATGATTGTTTCTAAATAAACAGTTTTAACCTTATCAATTCTTGAAGACCCCAAACGCAAGTTGAATAGAATTACGGTGCGCGCCCAAGACGCTACATATCAGTGCAAAATCCCCCCCCCCTTACCGTTAAGGATGATTAATTGAACATTCGAGCTGCGTGCTTTTTTCGTTGAATACGGTCGCAGAGTTGGTTTGGTGGAAGGGAGATTTTTTTGAGAACTGTCAAAAGATGGACATAGAGTACTTTTACTTAATAGCCACGAGATTAGCGAAGTCTTCGTTTCTTTAATAAGTCCTTAAGAATATGATTTGTCATTGTTGTTTTTGAAAGAATAGGGGATATTTTATGCATTGAAAGAGAAATTCAAGCATCCCTGTATTCTGAGGTTTCAGAATTCAAATTGTGTAATCAAAAAGAGAGAAAAGTTACATTTTCTCATATACTGTTAAAAGTACATCTATATGAAATGAAATATTAGGTACTTTGTTTTTATGTTTCTTTCTTTAACATCTTCTTGTCGTTTTCTTCTAATTTCAAAATGAATTAAAGCCTTCCTTTATGAAATATCATGCAGTTCCAGCATGCAAGAATAAAATAAAAACTGAATTGTTATCAACCAGAAACATTTCCAGCAACCATGGAGTTATTTGTGAGGAAGAATAAATAGAATTTCAAAAGTCTCGCTCAACTTGATGAGCTAATAGAGACTAAGAGATAGATATATAGATAAATCAGTTGGAGTGGTCTCCCCAAAACTTCCTCGCATACCCTCTAACAAAATTATCATGCCAGAGAAAGTCTTGCATGGGTTGGGCGTACAATATTTACAAAATATTAACTTTTGGCGAGAATTCTGCATTTTTATTGAATTTATTATGTTATCGTTGGCGAGTTATTTGGCTATTGCCCTCTGGTGTGTCCTTAATAGTATCCGAAATTTCAATTTTGGCCGTTAGGAATGTTTTTCTCAACCGATTGGAACAAAGATTGACTCCAAACATTTGTTTGACAGCTAGAAAAATGGAAAATGAAAGTTTGAAAACATTATCATTAGAGAGAGAGAGAGAAGACTCGTAATTTTTTTAAAGCGGTTTAAACTAGTTAATGGCTTAAATTAATTAAGTCAAAAATCACTTAAAAATAATAATGTTCTCGCATGATAACTTGAAATTTGTGACCGTAGATTTCATTTTCTTACTTTTTAATTTTTGTTACTCCTTGGTTTTCTCATGCCTTTGTCACATTTTTTTTTGAAATCTCCAATTTAATTTCTGCTAATTTATCATATTCATATGCTGGGTCATCGGAAATATGGCCTATTGATACAATTCCATTTTTGCGTTTTGGTTTTTTTCCAATATGAATCTTGATAAGAAAGACAGACTTTTAATGTATGATCCAAATATTTTTATATTCACGATGAATGGAATAGCTTTGGAGAGTACAGTGCTTTCATCGGTCATCTGATTATGCTATAAAATTGTATATCTCTCCTTTCCTTATAAATCCTCAAATAATTTTAGATTCAATTTTTAATACATGATATATATAAAGATAAAATACGGTAAACATCAAAAATTTCGACCTGAGATTTTTGACGAATGTCCATGTCCCAGAAATCTCAGAATTTGAGAAATACATTCTTTTGGAATTTTGTTTTAAAATTAATGCTTCCTATGCATATTTAAGTATTTACATATTAGACATTCGACGCCAAATCATTGGCGGCGGATTCAAATTTGGCGATAAACTGTCGATGCCAACGAAACCAACAAAAATGGTTTTCTACAGTTAAAGTGTGAATAATTTTTTAAATAATGGCGGTTTTTTGCCATTATTTACGGTTTAGCAACTCATTGGTGACGTATTCAAATCTGGCGATAAACATCGACTGTCTAATACGTAAGATAAATTATTCTTATGAATCTATCAATTATTATTATCAATTATTTATTTGGTAACTTTCCCTTAGCCGTGCGGTAGCGAAAAATCGCTAAAGAAATTTGGCGGAATTTTTCATAATTTGGCGATTTTTTTGCTTTAAAATCATTGTAAGAAATTTGGCGGAATTCTACATTATTTGGCGATTTTTCGTTGCTGTCCGGCTAACGGAAAAGTACCATTTATTTTAATATAAGTAAAATGAAAGGAACAGTTCATTCATCGTAGATGTTAAAGTTATTTGGTGTTCAGTATAGTTCAGAAGGTCATTTATTTACCTTGTCGATCATAATTTTTTTTTTAATTTTCTGTCTGCTGTTAATTACTCTTCAATAAATTCTTACTAAGTGTGCATAATCACCCACTGTCTTTGGTGGTATTTAATAGAATCGAAAATACGTCAACCTTTTGGTCTTCTTCATTATCGGATGTAAAATCTTAGCTTCTGTTTGGGTGTCCTACATTTCAGACATTTTTTTAAATATTTAAATTGATGGATTTATCAGCGTGTCAATATAACTAAGCATGGATATAAATTGCTTATACGATCATAAACTTCGAATTTTAGTTTTTTAGTTGCATTTTTTATACTAGATTATCGAAAAAGTTAATGAGCAGATATCAGCAAATTTTATTATTTTCCATTTATGCAAATATTTTCTTTTAGCATTATTTTCATTATGTACTTTGCATTACATTTTTTTCAGTTTTCATTTAAACTTCAATTGATTTATAACGCATTTTTTCAATTGAATTACTGTTTGTTTAAAACCAAATTTAGTGAATCATTTTGATTGAATATTTGTGCCCATTATGGATAGAGAAGACCCCACAGCAGGGGAAACAAACTTATAATATTAATATATATTTACATGTAAAGTGTTTTACAAATTATATATATAGATAATATGTAATGATATTTTAAATTCTCAATTTAAATTCAAATCAATTTCTTAATTTTCAATTTAAGTCAGCCATAGTAATAACATTTTAAAATATTCTCTTATTTCCTGATCCATTCCACTTGTTCTAGTTAATTAATTCAACAGAGGTTTTGTAAATTGGCTGAATCGACTAAAAGTCACAGATTCTCAAGCTATGTGTGAGAAATGAAAATTGTCCGGCCAAGCACATTCCTTTAAAAAGATCCGTGTGTTTCCCTTGCCTATTTAAGCTGTGTAGTGGAAATCCCCATCGGGATCTCATTTTGCATTAGCACTATGAAAGATATTTTCCCTATCAAAATCTTATGCTATTTAAGAGTAGGGATAGTGATTTCCCTCCTTCTTTGCGTTTCTGCCACGCTGAGAGCAGACGCGCATTGTCCGTCAGCTTGTAAATAACGCCTGCTTCACGTGATGGAATAAAACGAACTTAAACACACACACACACACACACACACACACACACACACACACACACACA
>JAOUZG010032859.1:12020411-12040278 GCA_026289955.1 Argiope argentata | reverse complement strand
ACACACACACACACACACACACACACACACACACACACACACACACAATTTCTTAAACGCTTTGCTAATGTGCACCAGATTTTGTATTACAGTTTTCGTTAATTAATTGCAGCAATCCTATCTGTTGATATCATTAACCAAATAATAACTGTTTGACACATCTCTTGTTAAAATCTGTACGTCACATTTTCATCTTAAAAATATTCATGAGGATCCTAATAAATGGTAAATAAAATTTTTGAATTAGATACTGCACACAAAAAAAGAATTATAATAGTTGCCAAAATAACATTATTAGATATAGCAGATTAATTTTTGGTTGTTTTGTTAGGTGAATAAATTTCAAATTTTTACACCCAAAAGCTAATACAAATTAAATCAAAATTAATTATAATATCTTATCTTTATTATCCAAACAGGCCTTATTCCCAGGCATAGAGTCAGAAAAAGACGACGAAATTCCTTACTGGGAGTATGAACCGATTTATGAAGAATTCCATAAATTTCCTAGACACACAGCAGAAGACTTACCCTCTAAATCAGATACGAACTTTGCTGAACCAATCTCACAAAATCCCCCGAACGCTGTTCATATCGGTAATTCTAACGCACCTCATAAGGAGAGGCTTCATGAAGAAATTCCAATATCTCATAAGAAAGTCTATCCCAATGATCATAGAGAAAAAAATCCTCATTATCAATCACACCGAAATATAAAATATCCTGTAAGTATCGAAAACGATGATGAAGACAATCTGAATCATAATTATTATTATGAAGAAGACTATCCCGCACATTCGCACGACAGAAATGAGAATATTAGAGAAGGAATGAAAAAACATAAGCAGGCAAAATTGTATGAAAATTACATGGAAGACAATCCACAGCAGAATTATGTTAAAGAGCCACTCAGTTATTTCGAAAAGAAAGAAATCACGCGACCAACGAAAAGGTTAATAAATGAAATAAAAGCATCTGAAATAGCCAATGACATGAAAGGGGATGGTAAGTCATTGCATATTCCCAAGAGAGGGGTAAAAAACGGTGCTGAGGACAATTTGGAAGAGGAACCAGAAGACCTTTCATTGAAAACCAGAGATGTAAAAGATAACTTCTCTACACAGTTTTCAGTTTTGGAAACTGTAGATATCAATCACAGTTCTCCAACAAAAAGGATGCTACGTTTGCCAAACAACGATAAGGGTATTCATGCTCGTCTAATTGAAGTCTTTCAAGAGCCATCATATAAATCTGAAAATAACGGAAAAGATAAGAAAAGAGGATTGAATAATCCAGCTGGAAAAAGTAAGAATTTAGAAAATCTTTTGAATCTTCTGACAGGTGGCATAGATGGTGAGAGGGATGGCTTGAAACCTGCTAATGAAGAAACGGAAATCAATATTGTCGTGCGAAGGACTGTTCGACAAAAAGATTTCGAAGCTGGAAAAAATAGCTCAGCTTATTATGGAACCGTAACACATTGGAAGGAAGACATGGACAAGCAAGAGAAACTCTCACAACCAAATAACACATTTGATATAGCAAGCAATTTCGTGCCTACAGATTCCACGGGAGAATCGGATGAACTACGTAAAAAAAGAAATAAAAGTTCCAGGGAATTGCATTCGTTATTTTTAGTAGGTCCAAAGGGTTGGAAGACATTTTCAAAAGTAAGCAAAAGATCTCATACTGAAACTCCACGAAGTTTGAAACTAACCACTACAGTAGGGAACAAAAACTTTGACTATGAAGAAGAAATTTCAGAAGAAATAAAAGATTTCATTCATCGTCATTCTCAGAATATTTCGAATAACGAAAGAGTGAATATCGATTCAAACGTGTCGAAGATTATAGAAGTGAATGAGGAGACCTTGCCGGAAACAAATATGTCGAGCATCAACAAAAAAGAGAACGTTATTCGCCTTGAAGAGAAAACATTCCATTCCCTCGGCAAACCGGAATCTTACAAGAGCCTTTTGTCAGATGAGATAGAAACACCAGCGAAAAATATAGCATCAAGCACTGATAAAAACAAAAATGCCGCGACCGAAAATCTTATTAATAACCTTATAAATGAACAAATGATAAGCTCAGAACTGCAGCTGTTAATAAATGCTCTGAATCAACGTATGGGGAAAAGTACATCGTCTAGTAAAATAGTGACTACAGAAAATAAAATGACTACACAGGGTGGAACAACTATTTCAAGCACTGACAAATCTTTGCAAATGAACCGAACTTTAGATTCTATAAGTACAGAAGGAACTGTGACTTCAAAAGGTGGCTTAGGTTTTGAATTATCGAAAATCGGGAACTTTGTGCTTCAGAGTATTGGACTTGGTACACAAACAACACAAAAACCAGTTTATCATGAAGAGAACAAAACTACGCCGGTGATTATCTCAAATTCAAACATTTCTAGAGTTAAAGTCTCTCAAAAAGGGAAAACAAAGAATGGAACAAGTCTTCAAAAATCTCGCAAACCTAAACTTAAACCTAAACCTAAACCTACGAAGCGGCCACCCAAACTTTCTAAGGTTGGGACTAAAACTAAGAAAAAGAAGCTTTTACCTGCTAAAAAACATCCAAACACAACCTCTTCAGTTTTTCGTAAGAATAAAAAAGGAAAAACTACAAGTAAAATTCCAAAACTAAGTGCGGGATGTAAATATTGTTCAAAAGAAATAAAAATTATTGACACTTCAGTTGAGATCTTCAGAAGTTCTACTGTTGTGCCAGTGACTTACAAAGTTTTTATAGAAAATGACTTGGAATTAATTACTTCGCTTGCAAAGAGCTTACCATTCGAAACCGAGAACAATGAAATCAAGACCTATATAATCACTCAGTCTCCGAAATCATTTAAATTAACCACGCAGGATTCTTCTAAAAAAGCTGATATAGTTTTTAATAAAATTGTCGAAAGGAATCCACAAACGCTATCAATAAATCATCTAGATTTTCCTAGCAAAATAGAAATTACTTCTGAAAACACATCAAAACTATTTCAAAACGAATATTCTACTGATGTTTATAAATCTTCAATCCTAGCGGACAGCAGTTCAGAATCGTATCAAGTAACAAATGAATCAGTCGAATTCAATAAAAGAAATTTGGAATCGCGCAAAACTAAGGCGAAGAATTTAGCTTCAGTAAGATCTTTTCGTAAACCAAAGAATATTTCTCAGAGTGGGAAACTTACAGTTAACGAAAAGATTAGTAGGAATGTAATCCTAACCGACTTATTGTCTTTGTTGAGTAAGAAAGACGATTTAAAGAAAGATCGTGATGACCGTAGCACAAGCACAAATCAAAACAACCATCCAAAGTTCTTTGATTTGTCAGGAAAGCACCCATACCTGGCTGGATTTATATTGGGTGTAGGACTTGTAATTATTTTTTTAATATTCAGTATTATTTTGTACTGGATGGGTTTTAAGAAAGGACAATATGATTACTATGCAAAAGAAACTGAAAAAGTCCCTGAGACTACAATGCATTTACTTCCAAAGGACGAAAGGAGGGGTAAGAATTTTTTTTATTACCGTTATTTTAATTTCTTTTCTCCTGTGTATGAAATTAATAAAAGCTCAGAAAAAAGGCATTTAATAAGTACTCTTGCTGTAGATAAATTACACAAGCTAATTCGTAACTATTGAACTGATTACACAAAGGTTATAAATAAAATTGTGACAACAATGGCGGATCACCAACTATTAAGATAAGACAGTTAGGACTCCTTGACAAAACTAGGGGTACAAGCAAATCGATTATTTTCTTTTATTTTCCTAGCTGCAAATAAATAAGTTTGAAAAAAATGCAAACTCTATAAATCTTAAAATATTTGATAATAACACTTAATGAGGTATAGGTGATCAGGTTCCTATTATTTATCTTTGCTATTTATAATAATTACATTCATTTAATGATTAGAATATTTATAAAAAGGAAAATCTGCTTCAATAATGTTGTGTAGAAACATAGATGGTGGATAATCTAGTGTATTGAAAAGGAAATAAAAAGAAATTCATATTTACAAAGTCAGTAAAATAAAAACAATATTAACCAAAGATAATTAGAGCGTCAAAAAGCCCTGAAACATGTAACTGTTTAGGCTATCTTAACCCCTTAACTGGTTTGCCTGTACGCCATACGTGCATCGAGTTATCGAATTTTGATAGTTGTAAACAAAAAATAAATCATTCATAACTATTATAGTTCAACAGTAAAATGACTTCGAATGAGTAGATAAGCCAAGTATTCCATGGATTTCCATTTGAATCAAAATAAGAAAATATTCCCAAATTAGAAAATGTCATCTTACTAGATAGTAAGGTAAATAAACCAGTTAAGGGGTTAATAAAGGAGTAGCCTCATAATATGTAAAGTCTAAGACACCAAATTACAATTGAAGTCAACTGAATAATTACATTCAATGAAATCCATGTAAAATTATATACTATAGTCTTTCTATGTAATCAACAGCATTCTGTAGAATTTATTTACAGCTACATGAAACTTATAGAATACCTTGTTGAGATTGGAACGTGATCTATCTATATTTGAATACATTTGACTATTATTTGATTCAGAGAACCACTTCATGGCATTTTCTACCTAATTATTCGAGAAATTCTTAAATCTGTAGATTATTTCATCCGCCAGGACCTGTTACCACCCACAGAACATTATTGAAAGACACCATTATTTTGGTGCAGGATAGCTCGTTTGGGGAGGAATTATTCCGAGTTCAATAACTGATCTGCATATTCATATTGGAAGCATGACAGACCAAATCTATCGGGATTTTATTCTGGAAGAAGGTAACAAGGGTACTTCCATATTAGACTGTCAACGTCAACATTCGCCAGCGGTTTAGTAACTTATTGGAGACGGATTCAAATTTGGCGATAAATCTTTAACGCCAACGAAACCAACAAAATGGCGGACGACAGTTAAGGTTTGAACAATTTTTAAAATAATGGTGGTTTAGCAACTCATTGGCGATGCCTTCAAATTTGGCGATAAAGATTAACGGTCTAATACTTAAGTATTCATATAAGTTTATTTCGGGGCGCCATGGGTGCAGAATTAGTATTTATGGATGGCAACGCCCATCCTCACCTTGCAAAATCGTAAATGAATCCAATCAATTGGAGGATATCACCCGTAAACACAGGCCTGCATTCTCAACGAACTTCAACCCAGAAGAGCATGTGTGGGACAGGCTTGGCAGACGATTTTCAGCCCCTCAACCCACCTCCTACATGTCTACCGGAACTTTGGAGAGCATCTCTTGATGAGAGGTGTAATATTCGCCAAAGTCAGATCGATAATTTGATACTCAGCATGCCTAGTCGTTGTATGCGGACTCTATTGCATAATCTGGGAGACATATTATGTATTAACCATTATACCAATTATTTGATATTGGGTTTTTTTTAATAATTTGTTCCAGGGTGTAAAAAATCATAATTATTTGTTGTTGTTACTAATGACACTTGCCATGGACAAGCGCGCCGACGGCCATCAGCGATTTTAAGCCGATTAGGCTTATTGGGTAGATTTAAGCCAATTGTTATCTATTTCATGCGTTGCATTCGTTTGCACAACCCCTCTTTACAGGGGTGGGCATTCACACCCCTCACAGATAGAACACAGGAGAACAACCATGCCCGAACCGGGTATCGAGCCTGGGACGCCCAAATAACGGGAAAGACACACAACCCTTAAGCTAGGACACCAGCGAATAGCGATTTTTGCTATAAAAAATGAATACTTTTTGATAATTTTTATTTAATAAATAGGCTTTGCAAATAAGTCACATTTGTGTTGCTTCTGACTCTTTATTTTCTTGAATTTTCATTATCCTTAATTTATGGCCATGAGAGTAAAATTGATAAAAAATCTGGTACTTTTCAGAAGTATGGAGTAGGGAAGGAATAATACATTTAGTTTAAAAATATATTATACTATATCATGGAAAGATCCTTATCAAAAAATTTCGTTTAGTTGATTTTCAGTAGTTCACATCATTTAAAAACACCAACGAGCCAAAATGAGGGCTGTTAATGATTGTGATTGTTTTCTGGGTTTTTTTTCTTGTTCAAGATGATTATTAATTAAAAAAGTCTATTTTAGACAATTATTTGCAGTTCAATTTGAATATTTTTAAAAAATTATATGAAAAAAATCAGTTAACATCATTTATTTTAAAAAAAATTATTATAGTAAACAATAGCCAAATGAATATCCTCTCTGAGAATAAACAAACATATAGTGCAACTTTAAAAAAGCATAAGGACTATTAGTTTTTATATTATAATATTTAAATGATAGGTAATTGTGTATTACTGCATATCATTGGCGAACTTTAATATTAACCCTACGTCATTGGCGAGCATTAGTTACAAAATAGCTCGCGATATTTGGTGATTTTTTTAGTCTCTGATATGTGATTTATATAATGGTGCCAAATGATGGATATTAATTAAGATCTTTATTAGATCTAGTAATTTTTGTATAAAAAATTCTGTAGTAAAAATGTAATATTATAAAGCAAAACTGCTCTAATGTCATATTTGTTTCAGTAACAATCGCTGATAATGGTAATGTCTTCTACGCAATTAATGGCGATGAATCAACCGATATGAAGTCTCTGAAACATTTAGTTGCAAAAGCTAGTACTATGAATGCAAGTGACCCTGTTAAAGAAGATGTAAAGCTTTTGAAAAAGAGAGTCATAAGTAACGAAAATGAAATAATTCCTATACAACGCAGCAATTCAAAGATTTTTCGTCGCCAATCTTCCCGAAGCCGCCAAAGATCTCAGTTAGAAAGTGAAAAATTTGAACCTAGACTTAACAGCGTTTCTAACGACGGCTCAGACGAAGAAAGCTGGAATGGTATTTTTGATGCAAATAGAAAACCGACTTTGGAAATACTCGAAGATGAAGAACCTTCCGTCCAGAAGTTAAAGAATCCTAGTATAAGCAAAAGCAGTTCCCGTAAATTCAGTTTCTTTAAATAAAATATCACGTATAGAAAACTGCTTTGATGTGCAAAAATTTATACACAAATTTCGGTATTTTTTGATATTTAAGGTCCTAGGTTTATTTGGCGATTTTCAGGTTATGCCAACTTCCATTTGACATAAGATACCAAGATCGTTGTTTTGTGGTTTCATTTGTTGGCGATTCATTGAGAATGACTTAATAGGGCGATGTTTTTAATTTTTTTGGCAATCTATTACGGAAGTTCTTATATCAATAAGTATTAAACTTTTATTCAAACTGTACCCAAGATATTACCCTAAAATTGTTTTTCAAATAGGATTTGACGAAGTTAGGAATTCTCTCGAAAATGTCGTGACTTTCTACATTAAATTTCAAAAATGGCTGTTCTTAAAGTTCTATAACATTTAATATCATCATATTTATTCTATTATTTTTTCGAAGTAGTTATTCGCGTCATAAAAAGCTTTCAATTTCAACATAAAATTTTTTTTCATCATTAATTTCAGCCAAAACAAGTGTAATGTAAAGAAAGGAGAAAATTATAATTTTATACTATTTATCGATTAAAGCAAATTAATTCGAGCAGTTTCATTTTTGAACTTGAAAACAAAAAGTAAGATTTAGAAAAATTATAAGTTCTGTTTAAAAAGGTTAATTATTCAAAATATTCATATGAAAATCTTATCATTAAACTTCTTTTTCTAAGAAATGGCAATAACAAGTGAATAAAAAATGCAATTAGCAGGTAAAATGTATATTTATCCTAATTATATGAACCCGATAATTTAGTAGGAAAAACCATTATTTTGTGAGAGTTAAAAATTTTCTTCGTTTGAATGAAGTAAAAAATTTTTTTGGGAGCACGATACAAATTTGTAGTAAATAAATTAAATTCAAAATAAAAATTCAATAAAATCAGTAAAATTTTAAATTAAATAGGGAGTGATAATTAAAAATCGCACTTAGGAATTAAAATGACAGTTTTACTTGAGACTCCCAAAAATGAGAATATTTTAAAACTAATTGGGACAAACGTTTATTTTTTAAATGAAATATGAATGTTATTGTTATTTGTTATAAATCGCAATAAAGTGCTAAAAATTTGAAATAATTAAATTTATAATTTAAAATATCACCTTACAGGTCAGCTTGAAATTCTACACTCTAAAAATCGTCGTAGTGTGCATATTTTGTCATTGTTAAGTAAATATGAGCCAAATGACATGCCAGACAGATTCTGGTTAAACAGATTAAGCGCTTGTCTTATACCACTAAATTAAGACAGATCGATTAAAGAATTTAATTTTAACATTTGTCAGATAAATCAGTTTTCAAAGGATGTTGTTGTTGTTACTAATGGCACTTGTCACGTACAAACGCTTTGACGGCCGTTAGTGATTTTAAACAAAATTAGTGTCTCTTGTTTTTGAAGTAGCGCCAAATAAGGCCAAGAGTACGACTTGGCTACTCGCTCATCACATATCTCTTGCACAGCCCCTTTTTACAGGGGGGGCACAGTCACACATCTCACAGATAGCACACAGAGGAACAACCAACCCTAACCAGGGGTCGAACCCGGGATGCCCAGATCAAGAGGAAGACGCGTTACCTGTCTGCCAGGACGCCGGTTTTCAAAGAATAAAGAATATAAGTTTTAAATTATCAGGATAATATTAAAACTTTATCATAATAATTTCTCCTTCCTTATGAGTTCATTCATGATTAGAATAGTTATAAATTCCGGCGACCTGGCTTAGGAGTAGCGTGCCTTCCTCATGATCTTGGCGTTCCGGGATCGAGTCCCGGTTAGGATCATGGGTATCATTCTGTGTACAAAATGTGAGGTGTGTATATATTCCCCCTGTAAAAAGGGTCTGTGCAAGCGAATGTGAGGATTGTGTAGCTAAGTCGTACTCTTGGACATAGTTGGCGCTACTTCAAAAACAAGAGACACTTCTTTCGGCTTAAAATCACTAACGGCCGTCTACTTTGTCCATGGCAAATGCCATTGATAACAGCAATGATATATTTATAAATACAGAACATCTGCATCAATAATTTCGAGTAGAAACTTGCGTTCTATGTAGCTTGGAATCATAATCTTTATTGATAATAGAAATGAATGTATTGGCGCTGTATAGTCGAAACCGTTTGACCAACAGCTATTGAATTTGGCACATTTATACCTTGACGAGTGAAAATGTGTACTTCGGGCCATCTTTTTGTTGTTGTTGAAATTTAAATTGAAAATTAAGACGAATTTTTCCGTTTTATCTCGATAAAATGTGATTGCACAAAAATAAATTTTCCACTTTTCCAAAATTAAAAAAAAAAAAATTCTTATTGTCATGTAAATTTTACCAGAATTTTAGCAATTGTTTTTAAGTATTTTGTTCCTTAAATTGCAGCAGTAGATTACATTGAAAATGATTTAAATTTCAGAAATAACAATGTTTCATCAATTATTTACTAGAGTGATCTTTTTCGATTGTTGAAAGCTGAAATAGAAGGTTTCTTTTAAAAATCTGTGTAGTTCACGAATAAACAACAGTCAGAATGGTCTGACCAAAACTTTCTTACATATTCGCCAATGAACTTGCCATTCAGGAGAACGCCTTGAATGCCACTGACATATAATTTAGTAACTTTACTAAATCTATCTTAAAAATAATCCTTGGAAAAAGTTTCGGTGACTATTTCATGGTATGCCATTAATAGAATCCAATTGTTTTAAACACGTTTTTCTCAATCAATAAAAACAAAGATTCATCACAAAACCGTGTGGCAAGTGAAAGTTACGCTGAAAACCTGCAACGCTAGGGCCTGTAGCCGAGTAACATAACCACAATACAAAAGTATACTTGAGTATCGTAGATGTTATCTCGCTTATGAAGCTAACACCACAATACTCCCTCACCAATCAGTCAGCGGTGAGACGAACGATTTTACAGCTCCAAGTGTTATGTCGATAGCAGCAACCAAACAAAAAAAAATTCGTCAGGCTCATTTGACGCAGCAATTCCTATATTCGCTTGCCAACGCACTCACACGCTCGCTATGACGCTTGTCGCTTTGAAATCGTTCATCTCACTGCCAACTCCTTGGTGGGGGTGTATTGTGGTGCTAGCTTCATAAGCCAGGCAACATCTATGATACTAAAGTATACTTTTGTATTGTGGTTATGTTACTGGACTACAGGCCCTAGCGTCGTGAGTTCGTACCTTTATCTTTTCACCAGTGTGGCAAATGAAGAGGGCAAGTCCCGTATCACAAGACCCCAATGAGAAGCTATGTAGAAACACTCGCAACTCCGTAGTCCTCATTCTCCAATATAAACACACAGATGGAAATTTCACGAAAATATGATTTTCTAATTCCTTTAGGTCTAAAACGTGGAAATTTGTCAAAATTTCGACTTCGAGTGTTCAGATAATTATTGCATTTTCTCTGTACTATTCATACTAAAAAGTAATAGTGTGGTTATAATACCGCGAAATTTAGAAAACAGATAAATAACATATTTGCTTTATTAATAGAACTAAGATTTCATGGCGTTGGCCTTCATTAAAAATGTCCATGTACCTTGTAAACTGAACTTAAATATGACAATTAAATTACGCGACTTTAATGCTGACAGTTTAGTTGAATCATGGACAGGAAAATGTATGCAAATGATTTAAATGAAATTAGATATGACCAATATGCTCAGTAAGCTAGTTTCCAAATTCGACCAATCTGGTACT
This sequence comes from Argiope argentata, assembly GCA_026289955.1. Classification (NCBI taxonomy): domain Eukaryota; kingdom Metazoa; phylum Arthropoda; class Arachnida; order Araneae; family Araneidae; genus Argiope; species Argiope argentata. The sequence continues at coordinate 12,029,519 of JAOUZG010032859.1, read as the reverse complement.
TATGTATTATACCGTCCAACTTTATCGCCAAATTTGAAGTCGTCGCCAATGAGTTGCTACACCACTAATACGGCAATGGTGTAATCCGTTGATCTTTATCGCCAAATTTAAATCCATCGCCAATGACCGTTACTCAACCGTTGGCGAAGACGGTATAATACTTAAGTACAGCCAATCTATTTCTGACAGTTTAGTTGAATCATAGACAAGAACAAGCTATGTAAACGATTTAACTGAAGTTAGATATAACCAATTTGTCCAGTAAACTAGCCTCCAAATTTGATCAATCGTTGAATAAAAATTACTTTTACTCAACATCCATAAAAAAACAAAGAAATATGTAAAACAAAGCATTATCATGAGTTGAAACACAAAACTAATTTCATCTGCCTTTTAATAAGAAAGACCTAAATCCACCACTGGTGCCAACAGTCGGTCTTGAGAACGCAAACATTAGTAGAAATTTCAAATCTGTTCTAATTTCAAATCTTTCAAATCTGAAAAGCAAATCTGAATTTGAAGGTAACTATTTCATTCTTATTCTAATAACCTATTCTTGAAGATATCCGTGACGCTTGTATCCTCTCTGCCTATTATCAAATCCATATTTTCTCTTCTCTTTGTTCCCTTTCCGACGAAAAGTTGGCAGCTGTTTCAACAGAGAACAGTTGCGCAGCTGTAAATACTGAACTCACTGCAACTGAGTGTTTGTTCGAACAACTAAAATTGCGGTACGTTGGCGGAGATTTCTTAGAATCAGGTGGTAATTTTAATTCTGGAAAGACGTGTCGTAAGTTTTTATTGGAAAAGAAAGAGGTCTTTTTCTTATGCATATGTTTTTATTTAATCTATTTCACAAAGTCGGATGTCATTGCAATACGAAAGAACAGCAAACATTTTTCAGTCTCCAATCATTTTTTTTTTGATTAACCACTTGACTGGTTTATTTTCTTTACTGGATAATAAGATGACACCTTCTATTTTAGGAATATTTTCTTATTGTGTTTCAAATGGAAATCCATTGAATACATGACTTATCTACGTATTCGAAGTAATTTTCATATTGAATAATAGTCATTATGACTGGTTTATTTTTAGCTTACAGCTATCAAAATTCAATAAATAGATGCATGCATGGTATACGGGCAAACCTGTTAAGGGGTTAACTCCCCACATTTTATATTTATCATTTTGTTTTAAAGATGGTTTCCGATATTTCTTATGCCCTTTTTTAAGCAAATGCTATATTGTTTTTTTTTGACAGAGTTCAATAGGCAAAATAAATAAATAAAAATATAATGAAATCTTTTATCGTAAATTTCAAGTTATCATGTGAGAACATTGATATTTTTTGTCATTATTTATCTTAATAGATTTAAATCATTAACCAGTTTAAGCCGATTGAAACAATCAGGAGACTTCTCTATCGGTCTCTATCCCTCTGTCACACACACGCGCGCGCGCGATAATTTTTTTAAAACTTTCATTTTAGATTCTTCTAGCTGGCAAAGTTGTGAAGCTCGACCAATTTTGAGATGAAATAACAATAACAGCTATGATGTCATAGTTCTTCGTCAGCCTTTTAAAAACGCATCTGTTGTGATGAAGCCTACATAATAATAAAGCGATACTGGTATAATCAGGTCAACCTTTTAAAAAAACATCTTCTGTCAAAGAAGCATATATAATAAAAATGCTATACTGGTAGATGTATTGCATTTTATATATATAGTATATGTGTGCACGGAGTCATATGTCGGAGACATCAAAACTTCCTAACCAAAAGAACATCATGTTCTCACATGATAATAATAATAATAATAAAGATTTGAATACCATGAAAAGACAGGAAATTTGTATGCAGAGTAAGAACTTATAACGTTTGCTTACTGACAATGAGATTATTCTTATTCAAACTTTTACACTGCGAGGTGATAATAATTTCTGTGCAACTTAAGTTCTTTTTTAATTAGTTATTAATTAGTCAATAAATAATAATTATTAGAATTTCGATTTGTTGTAGATTATTTTTTTAAAAAAGAAAGGCTAATTAAAATTTATTAATTCTGATTACGCCTTGATAATAAATTAACAGTTTTTTAATTAAAAGTTTCTGTTATAAATTTTAAATAAATTAATTTGGTAGTTTTGTTAATGCGCTTTTAATATTTTCAATACCATTTTTTTTCTTTTCCAAAATTAAGATTAGGGCTCTAATGGGTCATATCATAATGACCTACCTATCAATAAGAAAAATTTCAGAATACTTCTCTGGAGATAGTAAGAAAAGCCCAGGGTACTTATCTGTTAAACTAAAGAAAGGTCCAGAATCTTCTGGAACACGAAATAAAGGAGAACATAAATTAAGGAATTAAATAAACTTTCACATGAATTTTAAATCTTATTGTCGCTAGTGGGATACGGTTTCACGGTCTCTTGATTATGGGACCAGTGTGATGACCATTCGGTTATGGAGAATCCTTTTCTTCGTTTCAATGTGGCAGTATAGATTCTAACATAGATAGTTTGTATAAAAATTTAAAATTTGTAACTCATCAGAACATTTATATTACTCAACTATATAAAATAATCTCAAGCATATAATAAATTCATTTCCTTATTTAGACCATTTTTCCTAAGCTCTTTACTAAGGGTTTAAAAATTAATTGTTGACCCCTCAATAGAGTGAATATCCTGTTTACAAACCATATCTGCCGTAAATGATGCAAAATTATTGAATCGATTTTATATTGATTATTGAATCGATTTCATATAATTATTGAATCAATTTCATATAATTATTGAATCGATTTTTAAATGGAAAATCTTTTTTGCATTAATTTGTCCAGGAAACATAATGTTTATTTTATTTCATACAGACACGTGCTAAAACTGCCCGTTAAATCTAGATTTATTTTATAAAAAAAGTTAATCTTTTTAATTTTTTTTTGTCAGAGTGACGAAAACACGCTAATTTTAGCCCGCCTATTCGGTTCTTAAATTGTCATGTTTACTTACAAATGGGAATTTTTTTTTTACGAGGGCAAAAATTTTTTCCCCTTGTTTTCAATTATTATGTTTTATAACTATTCCTTATTACAGTTAAGTGTAAAATTTAATATTTTTTCAAAAAAAAATCACGTTAGTTTTTGTTGTTCTCGTATTGCGCTTTACAACGGAAGTAGGAGTGCAGTGGCTTCTGAGGACAAAATTAGTTTTTAAAAGCTAAAATCAAACAAAAAGTTTTTGTCCTATTAATTACCTTTAAGTAATAATTATTTATTAACAAAAAGGAGTAATTAAAATAAAATTCAATTTACAAATAATATTTATCATTTAACAATTTCAGGTTTTTATTTTGTATGTGTGATAGATAAAAATTGTACGGCTTATTTACAAATATTTAATTGTAAAATTAACATTTTGAATTTTTTGAACAATTTGATTTATTTGAGTTATTTACTTTCTAGTATATGCAATAAAGAGAAATAATAATCGACAAAAAATTTGAACTATAGGTATTGAAAAAATCTCAACGTTTAAGATCTTCCTGAATTCGAAAAACAAATTTTTCTAAAATGTCTGTTTACCTCTCTGTGGCTAGGATAACCCGAAACCGCTTCTATTAGATTAATGAAATTTGGTATAGGGCCTTTATACGAAATTTGTAAGTTTCTGCTAAATTTTCAGAAAGATGCACTCAGTCTGTCTGCCTGTTGTCCGAATATAATTTACAACGATAACTACAATATGAAGAGAACTAGATAAATAAAATTCGATGCATAAAATTGATATCGATAGTTTAGGAACCTTGTAAATTTTATAGCAAATCCAACAAGGTATTGATCGTCTGTCTGTCTGTACTTTTGGAAACATGTAAAGCCATAATTCAACTAATATTTGATACCATTAATGTTCCATCAATTTTTTTTTTACTTTGGCTTGTTTTATTTTCCAATATTTATGAATCTGTAATTTATTCTGCTGTTTTCTAGGCTATTCTTTTAATGCGAGATAATAACTGTTGACTTTGATTTAACCATTATAATTTCAGAAACTATTCATACTGTAATCCGAGTAGGTAACAAAAAATCCACCTAAACTTTCATCAAACTATTTTATCAAATTATTAAATTGTATTCAAATAAGATTTCTCTCTGGGCATATGGCATTTTTCTACTTACAAAGTAATTTAACAGCATAAGGAGTGTTTTTCTTTTGTAACAATATTTAACGCGCTAAACTCTATGCCAGTCGTCAGTCACTGACATTGATTGACAATTCTTTGTCAGTCATCGATGACAATGCTATGCCAGTCATAGCCGTTTGAACCGCTCCTGTCACTGGTGACGGAGACTTTTTCATTTCATACCGCGTTGGTCACTAGTGACGGACTTTGCCCTTTCGTTTAGACATATTAATCACTGTTGATTACAGTATAATTTTCGTTTCAGGATGCGTTTATCATTTCTGATTGACACTTCTTGTTAACATTACGCTGGGGATCACAAAATAATGCACTTTAGTGCATATAGTCTTATCGGAACTTTACATAAATCTCTGGTTGTCTGCATATCAAAAGAAATCGGATATCTAAAACTAGATGAAAAAGATAATAAAGTAGATATATTGCTTAACATGTTAAATGATAATATCTAAATGCATATATTATCTAAATAAAATTTGTTGAAATGGTCGTGAATGTTTTTACTTTTCTACCCATTAGCTATCATGATCCTCTTTTGGATATTTTATAATTTTACATCAGTCAGCGTCAAAATTATATTTGATATGACTGATAGTTTAGTTTTATTAAATATTTATACACATATCAGTCAATATGTTGTGTTACTGAAAGTGCGTATTTTGCGCTTGTTTCTTTTTAATAAGTGAACAAATTTTATATATAAGCAGAAAGGAACCGAATTGTCATATTTGAAGCATTATATTTTCTGATTTGGTTTTAGTATCTTAAAGAAATACTGTACATAAACATGTAATGCAGAAGCTATAGTAACGATCTGTTACATACTCATTCTTGTGCTTTTTATTGAAAAGACTTTATTGACTTTTTTATAATTATACCTTTTTTAAATATCAAGTATTTTCAAAATAAAACATAATGTGAATTTAATTATATTGTTACACAACTTTTTGTTCAGGTATATGTAGGATATCCCACAGAGCTATTTTATTAAACCATCGTCTGCCTTCATTTTGTTTTATCAACACCCGATCGTAGACTAAATCAAAGCGGGAATTGTAAAAGGTTAGATCATTGCCCAGAGGACGGTACTTTTAATTAGTACAACACTCCAGAACCACGACATCTATCGATCTTTTGAAAAACTGTCCCAATTAAGATTGAGCCAGAGGCCCCACTAACATCCGAAAAGGAAAGACGTCTCCAGCGTCATCGGTTCTCGCCCGCAAAGCTATGCGGCTACGCGGTAATATGTTTTCAGTCATAATGTTCTGTTACTTCTAACGTCCTCCCAGAGGAAATAATCTAACTCTCTGATTATTAAATATCTCCATGTTTTAATTCTTTTTAATGTTTCCCTGTAAATACTCTCCCTGTAAATATTCCCCTTTAACTCTAAATAAATTCCTTTATTTTTCTAAAGAAGTCTCTTCATCCTTCGCTTGCATTATTTTAGTCGCGGTTTAGAAACTAACCCGTAAATATTAGAAAACCCATAGACATCACGCCACTAAAATGCCGCTATCTAAAAGGTCTAATTTTTTTTAAAGGTTTGGTTAGGCTTCCACATATATAACTTATCCAGTCAAAGATTTAAGAGAATGGGCAATTAATGGATTAAGATGATAATGTTAATAGGACATGTATAATTTACTAATGCTAAACTGGGTCTTGCATAATGGAAAATTTTATAAATTATGCTTTTAAAAGAGTAACCAAACTGGGTGATTATTTCTTATGTAATGATGATGTTTATCAAGAAAGGTCTCCTCAAAAATTATAATTGAATTTTTAATTAAAGATTAATCGAAACATTTTTGTTTTCTTATAATAACTTAGAAGCACATTAACACACGCGCACGCACGCACGCACACACACACACACACACACACGCACACACACACACACAGCACTATATTAAAATTTTAAAAAATAAACTTTTCAATTCTATTAATTTTATCTTCCAACTTTTATTTCTAAACTTTTAATAAATTCTTAGAAACATCTTTAAGTACATTTTACAGCAATACTTTTTGTTGTTTCAGTAACAGTAATTATACTCACACGCATTTTATTATCATCACATATCTATATCATCGCAATTATATTTATCATCACGCAATCATATTAAAAAATATTTTTTAAGTGCACATTATCATTGCTATATAATTAAGAAAAAATTTGAAAATAAAATAGACATTTCAAGCGTAAAACATTATCATTTCCACAATGTTATGAGCTAGAGGTTCGAATCTCGTATAATCCTTTTTTTATTTCATGAAAGCATTAATTAAAATTGAGTATTATATTTAAGTCTATTTAAAAAGATTATAAACAAGAAAATCAATTTCAATCGTAATTTATTGGTTTTATTTGACTCAAAAATTTGTTTACACCACACTAAAATTTCATGCGCAGTTCAGAACATTCTAAAACAGTTAGGAAATTCAAATTTATGGAATTTTTCCATCACAAAAATTATGCGTTCTAACTTCTCACGAAAAGCCATTTATTTTCTGTGCGTTCAAGGCAACTTGAAAAAAAAATGATGGATAAAACAACTCTGCTAATACTATTTTACCCTTTTGACAAGAGCATATGATACTGATAAAAAAAACACAAGAAAAATAAATCTTTTGTTTTACCATTCACGCCAAACTTGGCATTCTTTTGCGTGAGTAATCAGTGATAATGCATTTTGCGATTTCCTGTGACAAAACGCACGTGAGAGTCGAGAGTTTCACAAAACGGCGTTTTCCGATCGAACGCGAATCTTCTAGCCATGACTTCACACAGTGGTAAGTTTGAAATGTTTACTTTACAATAAATTTCATTTCTACTTTTAATATTGATCGCTATTTTATTTTCAGAGACGCAAACGATTTTATTTTGATGATCTTAAATTCTTTTTTATTAAAATATTTGTTATTTCTGCATTGCTTTTGACAACACATTTGTTATAATTAGATTCATATTGTAAATGTATTTTTAAGAAAATTTAAATTTATGGTTTTCGATTAATGTATGTTTTAAGAAAGGAATTTTATAGTTTAGCATTATGAAATAATGCATATAGTTTTAATATAGATGCAATATGAAAATTTGCATGCAGTTTTGCAAAGTATAGTAATAGATAAACAAGATTAAAATGAAATCTGCTATGCATATTTCAATGTATTATGTCGGAGCATAATTTCTTGAATGGCCAAGCACCACGTGTTCGTGCAAGTTAAATAATATATATTTTTTCATTGAATTAGTAACTTTAGTTTTACAAACGATCCAAAAAAAAAAAAAAACTTTGTTTCGCATTTGTTGTTTAAAAAAAGATCACATTTCCCATTTATTTCACTTCACGTAAGCACGTGCTCAAAATGACATTTTTCTAAGTTTTATTTGCTGTAGTCATTTACTTATTTTTTAAAAATCAGAGCTTTTGTGAATGCAAAGGCAGTACTTTTTTAAAAGCCGTTTGTTTGAGATGCTCGTGCAAATAATAAAATTTTTATTTTTCGCATACTGGTTTTTGTTGGTGCCACAAAACCTCGTTCCTAAAACAATATGTTCTGACATGATAATAAAACGCGTTACATAGGCCCATCTGAGAAGTTTGTATGTAAATTAATTAAATACAACGCCTTTTTTTATTATATTATTATTTATTATTTAAAAATAAGTGCATACCCATCACAAATTTTATTTAATATAAGTGTAATATAGTAGATACAAAATAAGATATTATACATGTACAATATGAGAATGCTGCCTTAACAAGTTTATATGCCTTTACATTTTATTTTCAATCTTATAACTGCAAATACATTTTTGTCTTTTATTATTTAATAAGTAATAATTTGTCTTTTTAAAGTCTTTGAAATTATGTTTTTGAATATTAAAACTAAAATTACTGATAAAGCAAAATCATTGAGAGGAGTTTTCAATGTTTTTATAAAAACATATTTGATCAACAGAAGTTTTTCTAGTAAAAAAAGATTTTTTTTTTAATTCTGGGAATTGTGAAGTTTGAAGTTAGGTTTCTAGAAAAAAATCTGGTGTTTTGTTTCAACAAATCAAAGTTCTCTTATAAATGATTTCCATGATGAGCAGGATATATGGATTTGAATGGATTAAGTAAATGAAGAATAATATAACCGTTACGTCACTTCTGCTTTATTTTCTAGACTTTTATATTACGAAAAAGTTGTATTGAAACAAATTCGCTAGTAAAAGTGTAACAATGGAGTCATTTTAATGAGGGTTTCCTAGACTCAAATCCAGATTGTTATTGCATTTGATTTTGTACAACGGCTATAGTTTTCAACTAAACTCTTTTTTTAATATATGACATCTACCATTGTAAATTTAACCTTAGTGCATGATATAGAAAAATGAAAATGAATTTTAAAATGTATAGTCAATTTTTATTTATCTATACGTTATTAAATTACATTTACAATTTTTTTTTGTTTCTTTCCCTCTCATATAATTTTTTGAATTTAAAAAATTGGGATATTTTAGATTAAAACATTTTTTGTTCTTAAAATTTATTTTAAAACTTAAAATTTCCTATAAAAATAACTTATTAGAGATTCAAAAGTTAAAAAAAATGCGATATTTATGATGATTAAACTTTCCACTGAAGATATAAACTACATAATAGTAAAGAATTCAGAGTATCATATGCTATATTATATAAATATTAATTAGATTTAGTTGGTTCTGATTCTTAGTAAGAAAATTGGAAACCTTTATGAGCTAAAAAAATGTTTTAACAGAAAAAAATTATTGTTCAAATAGTTTTAAATGAAGTTTTTGGAAACGTATTATATTTCCTAATTCAGCTTATTTTTTCTAATTATGAAGTTTTTTCTTATTTCTGCAATTTTACTAAATAACTTTATAT
>JAOUZG010032859.1:11997198-12020011 GCA_026289955.1 Argiope argentata | reverse complement strand
TATAATTTTGTATCTATGACTAACAAATTCAAGTAAAAGAAATTATAAGAACTATAAATTTTATTTATTAAAAACACGCTTATTTACTATTCAAGCAATATATTTAAGGGTAAACAAAAGTAAAATATTAGGTTTTTAAATTAATAGATGAAGTTTGAAAAATTCAAAAAATATGCGCACATTTAAGAAAATGTATTTATTATGACTTAATGGCAGAAATTCGGTATTGTAAATATTATATGGATAATCTGTAGATTAATTATTGATCCGTTAAGCCGGTCTTTTACTTCCAGATCTTCCTAAAATAAAATTCTGTTTTGGTACTTCAATCCCTTTGTACTTAATGTCATATAACACCAACATATAACTCTGCAAAACTGAATTTGTCGTTCAATTTTACTATGTAAACTATTTTTTTTTCTTCTGCAATTTTGTCTCATTATCTGGAGCAATTCCTCTTTAATTATAATTTACAGGCACTCGATATGTATCAGGAATTGAGATGTTTAAAACTTCTCTCAACACTGTAGAGTTTGGAGGTTCAAAACCTTTGAGTTCAAATACTCCGTTTACTTCTGAAAAGTTGGCATTGAGGGTTAGCAATTTTAAATGCACTACTGTGCGTATTTTCTAAATAAACACCCTGATTTTATAAACCATTCTACATTTTAACCAAATATATCATAGACTCTACAGTTACCTATATAATATCTATAATAAAGGTTTTTGAGTTTTAATGTAAATATTAAAGTGGTGCAAAATATTTTTCTCTTAAAATTATAAATTTTCAGAGTAAATGTAAATTATCGAGCTTTGTCGGAGAATGAAATAAAAGGGGACAATCTCTCGACACTTTCTCGAATATTCTGTAATTAAATATACTTGCGTATTATTAACAGTGATCATTCGAAATAGCTTGTAGTGCGAGATCTTTGGGGATCAATTCTTCGCACTCCGAAAATTAATGCGATGCAATATTATAAGAATATATTTTACATATATAAGTATATAGATTCCTTTTAATGTTTAAGAATCTCGGAATAGTTGTAAGTTTGTTATAATTCCTAAAATTAACTTGAAAGTTTTAAATATTATACGATGTTCATAAAAAAATCATTGTTTAACAAGAATACGAAAATGCTGCATGCTGAACGGCTACAATCAGACTGGGCATCTAAGTGCAGAAGTTTACCCACTTTAATGCGTTTAGTTGAAAAAGTACTAGAAAACTGATGATGTATTTTGGGAATTTTTTTTTCAGCTTATTGAAAATAAAATTTGTTGGAGAACTATAATTGTAGTTTAAAAATCACTTTTCTAATCTCATAAATTTATCAGTGCATTTTTGAATTATTGCTATTACATGTTTTCAAAGAAAAGATCATCTGGCGGTCAATCTTGGATGGACTTCGTTCTAAATTCCAACAGATATACATTTTGGATGTTTATTCTATGTTCCGAAAATTATCCATCTTTTGTTTTATATTACATACTCGTCATGTTCACTTGTATTTGGTTAATTAATCAAAGATTTTTCGGTCCTTACGTACTATACCGTCTTCGGCAACGACCGCCAACGGTTTAGTAACTTTTTGGCGACGGATTTAATTTTGGCGATAAAGGTCAACGGATTTCCTAATGGATTTCGTTTAAAATTCAACAGAAATCTACAAATTTGATGTTAAGTTCATGTATCAAATTTTATCTGCCCATCTCGAAGCATTTCTTGAGTTAATAAGCTCATACCCATATAGACAATTCGAAGGTTGTTTTTTTTTTTATTCAGGAAAAAGGAAGATTCGTCATAATTGTGAGTTTGAATTTGGCGAATGCTTTACTTTCTCAATTTTATGCACGAAAACGTTGAAATGAAAGCAAATTATGGAAAATCCCTGTATGTAAATACACATAAAGTAACCTAGAGAAGGTGTTTGCCGAACCTTTATAAGGCATACTACTGATTTGTAAGTTTGGTTTTTTTATGGCCCAGGAGCCAGATTTGGCCATGCTGCGCCAATATTAAGAGCGATTGATCAAATATGCTGTTGTTGTTGCTAATCCCCTTGGCCTAAACCAGTGGTCGGCAAACTAATTATCCAAAGAGCCAAATATGAGCATTACAATCTTTAAAAAAATTGGGAGCCAAATCTGATTGTTTAGTAAAATTTTATTGCACTAAATATGTAGTACACTAAATAAAACTAAATCTCATACTTAATAAATACTTATGAATGCGAACAACGTATCAAAGATAAGAACAATGTGCCAAGGAGCCGAACTTTGCCGACCACTGGCCTAGATATTCTAAACCAAGTCCAAGGTACCACGTCGCATTAAAAGTGAAAAAACACTTCCATTCTCGTCCATTAGTTGCCACAGGGAGACACCAATACAATCGACGATGTGAGAAGAGGAAACCATAGACGAACAGTGGCAATATGCATAACTTTTCTTTTTCCCACTGAAGGTCTACCTTCTAATATGGTCTGTGCTTTGTCTAGACAAGGCAGTCTGGGAAAGTCTAGAGCAAGTGCCTGTGCAGGGAGACTTCAGGACACTCAGGGGCATACCAGTCCTGTTTAGGTGGAACCCTCCAAGCCGTATTTATCTTAGTCAAAAACAGGGATTAAACCTCTGAAACTCTTAGATAAGTGGAAGAAACCGAAGGAATGTAATTACCTTCCACAGCAAGCCGATCGGCAATATCGTTTCCATGGATACCGGCATGTGAAGGAATAAAACATATCAACAGTAATAAGATGCATATTTTAAAATACGTAAATTTCACTGTACTAAATATGGTTAAAAATATAAAAACGTAATATACTGCTTGGCTTAGATTAGCGAAATTGGGTACAATTATACATTAAAGGATGAAGAAATGTACTTCAGAGCATTTTTTAAAAATGTAATTAAAAATTAAACGAAATTTTTAATGATATTTTTTGATAATGATATTTTCTGCCGATGTTTTTCGAAAATATAATCACATAAATATAATTTTTACATCATGTTAATATGTAAAAAATGAGCTTATAAATCAATAATTTCCTTCTGATTAAAAAAGTTTGATCTTTTATACATAATTTCCAACAGTAATTTTTATTGATGTGATGAAATTCAAATAATTTTATATAGTCATATAGTTACGTGTTCCCCCCCCCCCCATTGTTTAAGGCTAAAAAATGTAAATTCTTATTATTTTTTCACATCCTTTTGATAAAAGCGTGATAAATTTTACTTTTTTTATTTGATCAATTTTTTTCTAGAATCTCTACATAAATTACTGAATATATCTTGCAAGCTAAGATATAAATTGAAATATTAAATGTATTAAGAAATATATACGGTCAGCTGAGTAAATATAGCAGCTTTTCACGAGAACTCTCTTGATGAGATTGTTTCGTTAGATAACGCGCAATTAGAAGACACGAAAAAACATTTGTGGCGTCATTTGGCATTATGAAGGAAATTCAAGCACATGATTAACATATGTGTAAGGAAAGTTGCTGAAATTTGGTTTAATCCCTTTCTTTGCAATGACTTGTCTGACACGTGCATCGAGTTATTGAATTTTTGTATTTAAATATGAAATTAGAAAAGGTGACTATGTAAAAAGTCATATTTTTTTCTTCAGTATTTTTAATTGCTGATCAACTTCATCATAAAACCGTTTGAATTTTGTTTGTAAGTTCCTTCTTTGGGAAGTTAGATTGATTTTTATATTTTTATAATACATGTTTTAATCCAATTTTACATCTTTAAATGCTATTTCACAAATTCTTATTGTGGTGGGGGTGTTTGGGAGTTCTAATAAAATAGGTTTTGTGTAACAATTATTTATTAGAAAAAGGTACGTTACACACAAGATAATTTTAAAAATTAACACAAACACAAAGAGAAGATAGATGTGTGTTCATGTCCGTTGCTTGGGCTTCACTGGCGTTTTCGCTGTTTGCGCTCACCAGTCTAGGAGGCTCAGCAGTTCCGGTTACAGTTAATCCGGTTAAGTTAATAGTGGGTGCTACATTATATTTTTAAGAATTTTCTTACTAAAAATCGCATGAGTTAAAATAACCAAATGCATATATATATATATATATATATATATATATATATATATATATATATAAATAAAATTGGAACTTCGTTAATTACATTTTTCAATGCTGTTTAGCTCTTTTATAAAGCAATCTGTTCATTTAAATATATTTCTTTTTAATGCTTAGTTGTCCGAAAAAAAATTGGAAATTTCATGTTATTTATAATTTGAGCCCTAATATTTGAAGATTGAATAGTAGGAGAATTTCTTTTTCTGTTTAGGAACTACGAAGTATGTTTATTAAATACCCAAGATTTTAATCAAATCATCGAAGATTTTAAACTATATCGTTTTTATATCTCTTTTTTAACACCTTACCCCCCCCCCCCCCAAAAAAAAAAGTATTCCGATTTTTTAAAAAGAACTTTTAACATTTAATGGTCATATTTTAATTACAATTAAAGGGCATATTTAAACATTTTTAAATGATAACTTTAATGGTGTGATGTTTTTGAAAACTAATCAAATATTACAAACCCGTAGAGTGTAGAGCTGTTTTACATACTTTAACGAATATTATAAGGAATGTTTCTATTGTTACCTAGTCTCCCATCGGATAAAACTGTCAAATCATCATTTCACTCCACCATCAGGAAGAATCAATTTATCAATATATTCTACTGAAAGCACGAGGACTGTCGGAAATCTCCTTAGTAAACAATGCGATTGTAAACGCAATCAACTTTTTTCCCTCGTAAGTTTCTAACAAAAGTAGCGAAATCCGGTTTGTTTAGATATTGGTTAAATTCCTCAATCGGATAATTAATGATAAAGATTACGCCATTGTCAACAATTAAAATAACTGTCATCTGCTTGTCAATGTTGCATTCGAAATAACAGAGCAGTTTTTAAGATAAAATCGATGGCGGGAATTTTGTGTGTGTGTGTGTGTGTGTGTGTGTGTGTGTTTTGGTAGGTAGATACTCCACACACATCTATTAAAATACTTGTTGATAGAAAGTGAGAATGAAAAAATGAGTTCGTACAAATAAAAAATGGAAATATATATTTCTTAAGGATAAGGTACATGTTTTTCGTCAAAATCAGTTGCTTGTGGCAATTACTGCTTTTTGATCCATAAATCTAGCTTTGTCCCCGAAAAAAAAGGCTACTAGCATCACATGAGACAAAAATTAGAATTCACATACGACATGCAGAATCACATGCATCGCGTGAGAGGCACGCAGAAAATAAATATGTGGGGAGTTATTGCACTGCTTTAATACCCTTTTATGTTCCTTGAGGGGCACACATTGAAATGTGTTGGCTTTAAACTGTCAATTTCTTTTGTATTTCCGATGCACAACAAGGACTATTCAAAGAAATTTTAACATTCCTACAAGATTGAAATATTCATCCCCGATAAATTTGTTTATTAATTTTTTAAAAATTTACATGTAACTTGTAATATTCATGAAGTTTTATATTTTTCAATCCCTAATTTTCTGTCACCTCGACTAATTTAAATTTAGCAAATAATGCAATTTCTGAATTTAAGCTTTGTTTGAAAGTATAATAAAATTTCAGAAGTTTTATTAAAGCCATACATGAAACAGAAATTTACTTTCTATGGAAAAAAGAAACTGTTGAATATAACTTTTATTAATACAATGATTCCGAGAACAAGAATGAAAACGTCTTGAGTTTATAATAATGCAATATTCGTATATTGTTGCACATAAAACATGTCAAAAATATTTGAAAAATAATTAATTCACCAATTGCTTACTGCAGATTGAAAGTGCATCTATTTTTTGATGCATTCTATGGTTTTGATCATCTAATGCTTTTGTTTTTTCATTTCCTATTAGCTCACAATCTTCTTTATATACGCTTGGGAAAAAAAAATCCATTATTTTTTTACAGCCATCTACCAAGAAAATAACCGAAAAAAATCAAATATTTTTTCTCTCTCTCTCACATATATAATCTTGTTCAAATTTTCAATCGTTAATAAAATTCTTCTTATTCATCCCCTCAAGAAGTTCAAGTAAATTTTAAAAAAACTTGTATTGGGTGACATTGGATGTTAATACAGTTTTTTTCAAATATTAATTCATTAGTTTTTTATTAATTAATTAAAAACTAACTTTCTTGCCAAAACTCTTAATTTCTCATCGCCAAATAAGTAACAAATTCAGTTTTTTCCCCAATGCTAATAAGGTTAGACTTAATACGTTTTCGGCCGATTATTTCAAACGATCCTGTTTTTTCTTCTTCTTAATGTTTGATGCATTTAAAATTAAATACTGTCAATTGATTTTTTTATTCGTTTTGAAGCACTTTGGAATTAAAATAATATAGAATAAAGAAAATTAATTTCTAATCTATATTCTATTACCCCAACTGGAGTAGGAAATTCTCGCATCAGCGTTGTCTTATCAACGCCAATTTATTGTGTTCTGATTTATTTTCATCGGATAGGAAAATGATTTTGTTTTGGGTAGGAAGAATTTTTTGATAAATTCTTTATATTAATTGTAATTAATTAGTAAAATTAACAAAAATAAAATTTTTCTTTGTTGAACTAAGTAGGAATTGGCTTTAAAATGTTTTTTTTCTTTCTATTACTTGTTACTAGTAGAGATTGAATTATATCATGCCATTATTGGGTAGCATACAATAATGATTCGTTATTAAAATATTAAAACGAGTTTGCAAACATTTCATCTAAATTGTCTTATTTAAATAATCAGGAAGTTAAAAATAAGCACTCTAAAATCTCGTAATTAAATTATTGTTACTGAAGTGATAAGCATTTTAAATTTTAAAGTAATAAAAAAGACTTTTGTGTAGTAAATTTTTCAAATTTTAAAGAGAATGAACGTAAAAGAATAGTAGGTAAATATTTTAAAATAATAGTTCCGAGGTGTCCATTTCTATCATTCAATTGTATTTGAATACACACACATTTCTATTATTAATAGATAGAAATAAACTTTGATTTTATTCTGTGAAATATAAAATTTTATAAGTGATAATAAAAATTTTACATGCAAAGCTTCGCTATAATCTGGCGACGTTTCGACAAAGTGGGAGGAAAATTGATCGCCAAGGAAAAGCTGAGGGGGAAAGCGCCAACTCAGGAGTCCTCCGCCCTGATAATAGTTGAGTAACTAGTAAACCAGATATAAACGAACCCTTTATTTTTTTTGTTCAGCAGGGACAGCGTTTTATGTCAGGTAATTTCTAAAAGTATTTCAATTGTATTCTCAATGTTTCATTACAAATGTTTTTAAGATGCAATAGCCTTTTAAACAACAAAGCGTGTTATTAGTATTTTTTTAAATTCTTTTCATAATTTTCTTTGTTTAATGACCAGATGTATGATTTTAAAATTAATGGATTATCTATTAATTCTACTCAATACAAAGCCTCATTAGGTATTCTAATATAATTAATAAATCTTTTTCTTTATATCACTTGTCATTAGTGTTAAAAATCAGAAGAGACTTTATATTTAATATTACTAACTTTGGTGAACCACTTGTTAGCTGGGTTCATGTTTACCCTAGTTAAGTATTTTTATGTATAGAAGTGATAGAAATTAGACTAATTTTTTAAAAGGTTTAGTACGTATTCTAATTATTCAGTTCGTACTATTAGTTCAATCTCTCCTTATATATATTTAAGTTTCTTGTCTAAATTTTAAATCGTTAATAAAATACTTTTTATTCATCCACTCAAATTCAAACACATTTTTTAAAACTTGCAGTGGGTCACACTTGATATTAATACAGTTTTTCACATTCAATTCATTAATTCAATTTGATTAATTTTTAATACTTTAAATAGAGTTTTAGCAGTTTATAATGAAATTTAAAATCAACAGACAGTAAGACAATCGGTAAAATGCGAGGATTTCAGTATTTTTCACGTGAAGATGAAGATTGCGAGTTCAATTCTTGCGAAAATCAATAATTTTTTTTTATTAATTTCGAAATTTAAGTATAAGTTTTATCTAAATGATTTTCGAGAGTTAGCAGTTATGATTTAGTGGTTAGAATGACGGGGTTTTCTCAAAAACTAAAATAAAACCGAAGAAATTTTAAGCCTTAGATTCAATTTCAATGTCTCTCCTTTGAATCTTTGTCGTCAATTGTTGGTCACTTCTCCTACCTAACCATAAGATTGAGCTACGTGTCGGGAAGGGAATTCAAGAAGATTGGAAAAGTGCAAGGAATTTTTCTTTCCATTTTGCCGTTTAATATTGTGATTCTGTCAAATGTATATACATATTCTCATTAACAGTAATTATTTAATAAAAGTAACAAAACAACTTTTTTTGTTGATCTAAATAGAAATTGATTTTAAAATGTTTTTTAAATTACTTGTTTTAATTACATGGATATTTTTATTTTATCATATACTAACTATACAAAGTGAAAATATAATTGGTAAAAAAGTTTGATAATTATCTAAAAAGGAAAAAGGGAAGGGAAGGGATATAGAGATCTTGAGGAATCTCAATGTTTTGCAAGTTCCAGAGTTCGTAAAAACACATTTTTTGTTGTAACGTTTGTCTATGAACACGATTTCTCAAAAACTTTTAGCTAGACAGATGAAATATAGGTTAAAATGGTCATTAGTGTGCCCCCGAGTTTGTCGCCAATATGGCAACCCAACACAAAGCTCTTGTAGTAACCTTAATGATGTTTTGTTTACTTCTTCCTTCAATGGTTGAGTTGTATATGAGCTCCAACTCTTTTATGAAAACTGTTACATTAAAAATAATAAAATATCAATTAAATATTTTATTTTTGATCTGTATTATAATTAAGATTTTTTTGTATAGTTCCTAAAAAGTTACAATTATATTTTTAATGCGAATATAAAATATTTATTCCTTTACTCATTTTAATTTTCAGTATGCGATTTCATAAAATCGTCTGATTTATTTCTTTACGAAGTCGTCCGCTTTCTTTCTTTAAAAACCGTCTGCAATATAATTTTTCGCATTTCTCGTTCTTTAAAATTTCTATTAAATCCATTCTTTTTGCATCTTTGTCTTTCTCAATTATTTATTATTTACTGTTCATGTTATCCGCACATTCCTTATGTTCAATGTGCTAGCGAAGCTACTAGTTTCCCGCTCCCTGGCCTAGCGAAGCCGTAGGATGTTTTTTTAAGTTAAAAAAACATCCTACTAACATCCTTCAACAGATGCCGGAGGCTTCTGTTGAAGGCACCGGATCTGAAAAAAAAAGACAATGCTCATCGGTAAAAAAAAAATTATTTATATTGCGCAAAGTCGTAACCGTAACTATCCCATAGAAGTGTTTGTTTACTTTGTCCGCCATCTTTATTGGCAACTTGGCGTGGCAAGGGGCACACTATACGTAACCTTTACCGAAATATGGTATATGAACTTAATAGATTTATAGATTTCTATAAAATTTTAAATGAGATCAATTCATTGGAAATCTGTTTGCTCTGTTGTCCGAGGTACAAATAAACAGGAAAATTACATGAAGAGCGTGATAAAATGTAATATGCATATTTAGCATCTAAAATGTAATTCCTTATCAAATTTTCAGCCATATTGCTTCAAAGGGCTGACTATATTCCAGTTTGTACTTTTTTTTCATGTACGTAAATGTGATAATCCAAAGACATAACTTACACAAAAGAAATTTTGTTCATAACTTAAGCATTTAAAATGTAGATTTTTTTTTAAAATCAAATTTTGAAAATCGGTCAATGGACTAAACAGCCGTCGATCTGTTCTTTCGTATGCATGCAAATGCAACAACTTAAATAAATAAATGAAATTTGATGTATAAAATGACTATAATTTTAGTTCTGTCTTAAATTTTGGTTTCATTTGATTTGAAAAAATGATGTTCAAAATATTTATTCAATTTTCGGATACTTCTGTATTAACAACATACTAGGTAATTATTTCCAGAAACCAAAACCGTGAAGAATGTGTGCAAAAATCATTTTAAATGCTAAATTCTCACTCCAAAGATCCATATTTCGAGATTATTGTTCGCTCCTACAATTCAAAGCATTAACGACCTTAACCACGGTCGACAATATTCTACTGTGATGTTTTGGAACGGCCACTTCAGCTGCTTAATTTAAAGTTGCAAACTACTAGTATCAGTAAAAGCTTAATTATTACTGTAATGTAAGTTCAAATATAATGTTATTTTTCGCAACATCACTTTCTTATTCCTTTTGTAAATTATGCAACTAGAAGAATAGATGCAATTCGATTTTTTTTTACTTAGCTTTCAAATGTGAACAAGCGATTAACCCTTTGCACTCGATGGTACCTTTTGGGCATCATTCAAGACGGTGCATCATTTTGACGTTTGTTTTATTTTTCAATTTTGATTATTGAAAATACCTGCAGAGTGGTAAAAAGACGGGGAAATTCAATTTTAAACACACACACAAATTTGGAGCAATGAACAAGCCCTTGTATATAGAATAATTATGCATCGAATTGCTTTTCCGGGTGCAAAGGGTTAAATATTTGATGTAAAAATGCAAGCAATTTGAATTAAATCGCCAGAAGAATTTTTTAATTAAACAAATTATTAAAAATACTAATAGAAGCATCTTAAGATGGTAAAAATTATCGGAGGAAATTCATCAACCATTGAAACTGTCATTAATAAGGCAGTTTTTTACATTTTTAAAGTCGTGGTGGATTGGTGATAAAACCGTGGCTCGTGAGCCGTAGGGTTTCAAGTTTGAGACCCTATTCTGTTGTATAAGGGGATCTGTTGACGTTAAATCCATCAATTGCAAACGTCCTCCCGCTGGAGTGATGTGGTGTGGAGTGCAAGCTCAGGTGTTGTTCTCGTCATCTGATCGTGGTTCAAAATTACGAGATCCATCCAAAAATAGCCCTAGTGCTGATTTACAACGGAACGTTAATATAACTAAACTAAACTTTAGAAATTTTTAAAATATGATAATTTGTTTTGCGTTATAAATTCTGGGACATTGTTTCTGAAAAATACCAAAAGCTTATAATTAAGATTCTAATTTTTAAAATTAAAAAAAATCTGAATAATGTATTTATCCTTACTGTATATATCTTAATTGATTTTGGTGAGCTTAACTCAAAGCCAAAACCGGTTGACACACATTTTATTCTCCTGTATAATTTAGTATAGATTAGGCATGGAAATATTTTAACAAGCTGCCACAGCCATTCAATTTGACGATCATGCTGAGAAATACTTTTTTTTTTTTAAAAAATATGAAATTTTGTGTCAGTCGTATCTTTGAAAAAGAAATCCCGTATGGTCCTAGTTTTTCGATGACACCTCGATGGATATAACAATCTTTTGCTCATCACGACTTTTTTTTTCTCTTCATGTAGCCGCCATTTTTCTTCTTATCACCAAAATTTCAATGACAAATCATTTGCAGCAACTAGTTAATTCATGCTTTCAAAGAAAGTTTTAAAATTTAGATGAAAGGTAAAAGCGTCATAATTTTTTCGAATACCGTACGTAGTATTTTAGTTTTGGTTAAATATATGAATTATTAAATTCAATTGCAGAATGTAGTGACAATATTATTTCTTTTGACGACTGAAATTTTTTTAACGACTTACCACATTACAGTCCTGGGCCTATTTTTTAAAAAAATTGTTTCTACTCGGTCGTTAAGTGATAATTTCATTAATTCATTACGATCAATTTTTTTTTGGAAAAATACGGTATAGGAATATAATAGACCACAATAGACTTAATTTATGTAATTGCAAACTTTTATAGAGCATAAAGATATTTCGCAGTGGCGAAACTGCTAAAAAATTTTAATGCCAAGTTTACCCTTGGTTATAAGATGGCCAATAGACGGCGCATGCGTAGAAAGCCTGAAAATGCTGTCTTCTCCATGGCAAGTTCTTATCTCGACGGGACAATTTGCACTATATCGTATTTTTTTCTTACTGTTCATAAGTTTTTCAGAATTTAGCGTTTTTTTTTGGAGTGAAAAGATTGATAGCTTATTATTAATTCCGACATTTCTCCTTTGCCAAGTTGCGGTTTTTTTTTTATTTTTTCCCCCTTTTTTTCTATAGTTTTCCGAAATTAGATATGTTGAGTTTAATAAAAATAAACATGTTTCTTTGTGATAATAACTTATTTTAGATTAATTTCGACATTTTTTGCTCTCGCAAGTTTTTTTTTCATTTTGTGTCATTTTTTTCGATAGTTTCCCAAAAATAATTTGTTAAAATTTTAAAACATTCTTCTTCTTGTAAATATCTTTTTCTTTAATAAGATCCGCAGTGAAAAAAAATTCAGGGACGCCAAAACAGCAATTTATAGCCAAGTATAGAATGCCTGAATCTATCTAATAAGATAGTAGAAGACATTAATCAGCCTTTTTATGCGCATGCTTTGTCTTACTGGCCAACGTTCAACTGGCCGAATGTAAACCCACCTTAAATTTTGAGCTCTATTTAAGAAAGCTTGTAAATATAAAATAATCATGTTTCGTCTTTTTCAAATATTTGCTAACCACAGAACATTGGTGTAGCGTGGATGTTTCAAAGAATAAGGATGAATTTTTTTTTATCCAATTGTATTTGGCAACCATCGAACCTGAAGTTATGATTTCACATATTTTACCTCGACATGTTGAAAATCCCATCTTAAAAATGAAAGCATTGTAAGGTATCAAAATAAAATAACCTTTCACAGCAAGCACGAAAGAAAATAGATTGGTAAGGTGAACATGGCAGTTTTCATATGTTTATCAAAAGTTTAATTTTTTTTGTTTATTCCTCAAATAAAATTTTTAGAACTCTTTTTAAAAAAAGTGGACATGTAGTTTTTGATAACTTCGAATCTTGAGACGACGGTATCATTCAGTATTGACTTTCTCTAAATATAGGAAATGTTAGTTTGTTTATATAAAAAATATCTACAATCATTCGAAGCATTTTGCTTCTAACAATTGCATAACTTTAAATGGAATTTTTTTATTATAATATTTATATGTAGGCACATTATCTTCGTCTCACTATATGCATGCATATATGTAAAAACAAAACAAAAAAAAACGTTTAAACGTTTAAAAACAAACAAAAAAACGTTAAACGTTTAAAAACGATTTTCTAGGAAAGCTGGATATCGGAAATAGTGATCAAGGTTGATCCGGAGAGAACATCACCCCTTGGCGCACTTTTCAAAATCGCCAATTCGCCGCGCATTTGCGTTTTATTTCCCGGAGGAAGATATCCTCCAACGATAACATCGGGTTGCCATATTTGGCGCTAAATATCCTTGGCGAAAGGGGGGTGATGTTCTCTCCGGTTGCACCTCTATCAAACTTGGCGCGTAATTACTTCTTGGGTATTAAATGCTCATTAAAAAGGATTTCATTTTGATAATATTTTCAATAAAAAAAAACAATTTTTACATTTGAAGTATGTCAATTTAAATTTTTAAAAAAGAAAAGAAAAGAAAAAGGAAATAACGTTTTAGTTGTTTTAATGTTGTTTTTTTTCGTTCCCTTTTGATAAATATATTTCCGATAATTAAAATAAATTTAAAAATATTTTGAAGTAACTTTTATCGCACTTTGAAAATATGCAAAAAAAAAGTATAATTTCTGACTATATTAATTAATTTATAAGCACATTTTAAAAATATAATAAAGTTGACTGAATCAGTTCTAAAACTCGGGATATATTTTGAACAAAAGATTCGAATCTCTAAAAATTGTTAAAGTTCATATTTACTAAAATAGAAACATTTATTGCGTTGCTCTTTTAATTGTATTTTTTGCCATTTCATATAAGTTGTAGTCATCAAAAGATTCACACTAAAAATTTTCATTATTTTTAGTTTTTTTTAAACGCATTTCTGGGATTATATCTTTTTGTTTGTAAAATAGATAGTTTTATTTATACAGATGTAATTATAAACTACACTCTAAATCTTTGGATTTTGATCAAATCTATTCAACGAAATCAGTACTAATAAAACTTGTCTGTCCTGTTGTCCGAATATATATTTACTTAACTATAAAACAAAGAAAGCTAGATTGATAAAGTTTCATAGACAAATTTAACATTTAAAGCGTAGATATTTTCCAAATTCGTAGTAGCGTATTTTAAAGAATTTTTCGTTTATTGATCTGTGTTTTCAGCTCATATTGATTCTCACGACGACAGTTATTAAAATGATGCCAAAAGTAATGACAAATTGGAATTATTAACATATGAATAAGTGAAAATGTGTATGGTTGCTCTTAGTTTAGCTACTTTGACTGTTTTTTATGATTCGACGGTTTATCGTGGTTGCCGTGAAAAAAAGTTGTGCATCATGTGAACTCGATAACTCAAAAACACAATGAATTAAATATATGTATTTCGATTGGAGTTCAATGATTTTATAGTTACAATTCTATGCCAAATTTTGGCTTTAATAAGTCTTCAAGAAAGGCAGCTAAAACGCCTACTCGTACGATAAATCCAATAAAAACATTATTCATGTCAACGATCGACTATTTTTATATATTACTGTTTAACTATTGTTTACAATTGTCATGCGATTAATAATACACAATTGCATTTATTAGAGAATATGCGGGAAAATTTTGGAAAGACCACTTTTGATGGTTATTAGAAAGATATATCTTCTATGTATTATCATAAGTGATTATCAGTTTCTATGTATCTCTGAAAAAAATATTTAAATATTAATGCAAATCTTTTAGTATTTTCAAAACATTTTAAAGCTGATAACGATTCAACCTCCTTGTTTTATAACCCAATTATCGAAAAGCTATAGATATCTTTCTAGAAATTGCTGACTAACGTGTGGCGTCTTAAAATTGATACAATAAAAGATAAAACCCTGATTGATAAAACTGACAGTGGCCGTAGAACGTGACAAGGATGTATCAGTTTCTTTATCAGTTCCAGTGCGGAAATTTATACACGGAAGTAGCTATTTTTAATGAATATAAAAATATGACATTTTCTATAAATAAATTGCACATTCTATTAGCCCATTTTCAATGTCATGTTTATTGAAATTGTTTTACAAGGTTGAATTAGAAGAAATAATTTTTTTTGATTTACAGAAAATTAGAACAATAAATAGATTAAGCTCGCAATCTGTGATTTTTACACTTTAGATTCGTTACATAACATACCGAATGCTTGAAGGTTTTTCAGATATATACGCAGTAAAAATATTGCCTAGTTTGAACTGCAGTTAATTGAATTCTAATTATATTTTCCTGAAATGTATTTTCACCTATTTGCCCATCTTAACTATTTATAAATTAACTATTGGGGTACGTCATAAATTATAAATGAAAATGTAGCTTAAATAATATTATAGTAGCAAAGAGATCATGTTTTTCAATTCCTACTATTTCTTCACACTCTCCCCTACATATCTTGTCCAAATTTTCAGTCGCTAATAAAATACTTTTTATTCATCCACTCAAGTTTAAATACATTTTTTAAAACTTGTAGTGGTTGACACTTGATGTTGATACAGTTTATTTAATTTAATTCATTAATTAAATTTGATTAATTTTTAATACTTTAAATAGAGTTTTAGCAGCTTGTAATGAAAATTAAAATCAACAGGCATTAGCTCAATCGGTAAAATGCAAGGACATTAGTATTTTTCAAGTGAAGGTGAAAATTGCGAGTTCAATTCTTGCGAAAATCAATAGCTTTTTGACCATTTATTTATATTAATTGTAATTATATAATAAAAAGTAACTAAAATAAAAATTTCCTTTGTTGGCTTAAGCAGGAATGAAATCATTTCATTTTCATAAAATTCTGTCTAATTTTTGTTAAAACTGGTGGAGCAGAAGATGTTAGGTTATTTTTTATTTATTTTCTGCTCACTTTGACTTCGGCTTGATCCTGCAGTTAGATTCATGAATATTCTCTACTTAGGGGAATAGACAAACCTGCAAAGAAACAGTAAATCATGATATTTTGAGAAAAAGATGTAATGAAACATCAACATGTGTCGTGACTTTTTTAAATAAAGTATTAGATTTACAGTCAAACACAATTAATAACTGTAAGGTCAAAGGCATGCCTACATAAAATGGCACTTATTGCAAATATCAAAACCACGCCTCTAAGATTTTTTTTTCTTTGTTTTTTTATGAAATTTATATCCATCCTGGAAATTAATTAGATTAACTATATATAGAGAAAAGATTATCCCAAGTCAAATATTATGCAGCAATCTCACTCATTGTTTTAAGAATTCAATTGAATTGTAATTCAATTAATTGTGTTCTAATGAAGAATTTGTTTTCAAGCTTATCTTTGATATAATTGGGGAAAAGTCTAGGTGATGCCAATTACAACGAAGTAAATTCGTTCCAGTCTCAGTAAATGGAAAAAAAAAAACACCCTTGGTGGATATTCTATGTATGCCATCTTTCATCAATGATTTTTTAATAATAATATCTGAACTTAGAGCTTTTATTAGCCAATTTTTCTCATTCAGTGTAGTTGGATAATTAATTGTTGAGAATTATTTTAATTTCAAAACACTAATCGTGTTTTTTGATGCTTGATAGAAATATTAAGCGGATAGAAATTCGATTTTCTGACCTAAAATCGATTTCGTGATTAGTCTAATTTTACTAAATTCTATTCGCATCATTAATTTATATTATTATTATATATCGGCCTTTGATTTTTTTTTTATCAAAAAAGTTTATTAAACGTTCAAGATTCGATTGTCCAAGTCGGATATTATGTTTACCTATGGAGCTAAAGCAGTAATTTGAATTTGGGAATTTTGGTCATAACTCAATGCATCGTGAAATCAAATTGAACTAAGATAATCTTCATTTTTGCTTTTAAGAGGTTTTTTTTTTTAATTTTAGAGATTAAGAGTTGAAAAAAGGTATTTATTTCTCTTAAACCGTGCATTTAAGATATGATAGTCGCATTTACGAAAATTTTTGACTTTTTTTAAATGTGATTAATTGATTCTACAATTTTGCTTTCCCCTGATAATGGCACTTGCTCTATCTGGATGAATCTAGTTGCATATCTAAGACCCATAGAGCGTTGCCAAAAAAAGAGTACAAGTCTTTTTTTGATATTTATAACTTAAAAATGAAACTGGAACTAAAATAATTTTATAAAAAACATAATATTAAAAAAGAAACCCTGATGAATTATAACCAAACCTAAAAACAGTGTGGTAACCGGTGACAAAATGTTGCCACAAATAAAAAAAATAGTGTTAAAAACATTTTGTAAATTTTGATTTAAAAATAAATTAAGGCCTACATTGGGACAGGGTTGAAGACACATACACAAATATGATTTGTAATTCCAATGGATGAGGTCTCTCCCAAATTCTCGCATACCTAGTCTTATCCCACTAAATGGTATACCATATTATACTATATTCAAATATTACACTAAAAAATATTCTGTCTCGTGACCATGACTATGGTGTATGAGAAACAATACCAAGTGTAACAATCTGAAAATCGATAAAAGTGAAGATTGCGCTTGGTCTAATTCAAGATGCCAAGGAACATCTTGATCAAGAATGGTTTTAACCCAATTATCAGATGTCAATATATTTTTTACCTCACTAAAGACGGACGGCAGTATAATGAATTTTTGCTGTTTAGCAACGAAAACGCTTACTTACTGCAACACACATTTAGACACACTAAAGGTTAAGAAGGAATTTTAAGGACAAAGGAGATGTTATCACATTCCTCTTTGTTTACACAGCGGCTTCAGTCGCAAAGTCAGAAGTGATGTCATTGTTAGGATAAGACCGTTTCTCAATTTCGACGCAGGTATAGTAAATAGCCAATGGCAGCTTTCGGCGCAGTTATGGAACTACTCATTGGATGTGTAGTAATAGTAATTCAGTATTAAATTCGAATAAAAGGTAAACATGCATACTTAGTTGTAGCTAACAAATGGTACCTACCTACAAGATCACTCTTGAGGCGAAATCAACTGTGTGTGTGTGTGAAAAGTCTTTTACTGTAACGACATGTAGCTTTTAGTTTGCAGTAAAATATTTTTCACACACAAAGAAATTAGTTCAACCACAATATTTAAATATCACAAAAAATCTTTTCAATTCACTGCTAGACTTTATTTTAAGCAATTTCTGTGGAGATATATAATATAATTCTAATCTTTATTTCAATTATATTGCATCTTACACTCAAGCTATGGAAAAGTGCGTTAATATTGGAGCCAAAAGCGAATTTCCGACTGGTGACACGGGAAAGCCAATTAAAGATGTTTTTTTTTAATTGCCAGATAAATTAATAAAAAAATACTGCTGTATATAATATAAAACATGAATCGTAAAATTTTAGGGGAATTTTGATGAGTATAATTATATTCTTTTTCCTTTTATGTCCATTCAGCTATAAAAGTATTTATAAATAACAAATATCTGCTTAAACATGTATGTGCGTATGCAAACTTTGATTCCACGCAGTATTAAGCAAATAAATCTGCATTTTGAATCATAAGAAAATGTGTTTGCGCGTTTGTGTATGTTGATGTTATGCATAGCATACTATCGGCGCAAACAGTATTTTGTACAGAATAGGAATGTTATTTGGACGATTGTAATGTATACGTTGGAGAAATTTATTTTAAATTTTAATTATTAAGATTTAAGAAAATTTTTAATGCACTATTAATTTTGATAATCCAGTTTTCCACCATAACATTTGAAAATAAGTTAAACAAGCGTAATCCTTATACAGTCTTAAAATTCATAAATGAATAAAATTAAACAAAAATATTAATTCTTTTCTCAATTACATAATTATAATTAGTGTAACGTTTTTGTATAATTTTAATAATTTTTTCAAGGCTTTTAACGGTATTTAATAAGGATATTTTCTGTGCTGTAATAAATTCCTATAGTTTTCATTGTTATAAATGTTTCAATTCCATGACTATTAAGAAATAAAGATGCGGATTACTTTTTCATTCTGAATATGTTACTGTTTAAAAAGTGTATTTAACAGCATTTTTGAAATTTTTCAATGCTCTAGCGATCACAATAAAAACTCATTTCCAGAAGAAAGCAATGATGGAAAATTTCTAAAGGTCATCTATCATGATACTTTTTCATTTAATAAACTTTTATATATAAAAGTACATAATCGTTATTTTTAGTTAGAAATATCGTTTTCTTATTGTTGTCAGATGAAATTTGTATTGAATAATTCTAAGAAATATATAAAAATCATGAAATGCCACATGGAAATAAACGTAGGATTTCTCATTTTTTATTTATTTTAGAAATCTGTTGAAGTAATATAGCGCAGGTGGGTGGGGGAGACTAGAAAATAAAAATGAATACAAATGATTATCGACTTTTATAATTAATAAAGGACTAAGGAATGACAGAAAAAATCGTCTGCCATCCAGACAGTCAGAAACCATCAAGGAATCCTGGGATGGTAGTAGAATCACCTGCCATTCAATCAGTTCCTTTCTTTTAGAGTTGGTTATTTGCATATTTATTTCACGTTAGGGATTATATTTTGTAGAAAAACTTTAATGCAGTGCGATTCTAGTTTATAAGCACACATTGATTTAGCAAGCATTTTATTTTGTCGATTTTATAAATTATTAGATTCTTTTGTTCAAATTTTATGTGATATGACGGAAATTATCGAAGCGCACACAATAACACAATGAATATAAATGTATAAGGATTAAACATTAGTACGAGTCATTTATGTATCAAATTTGCATTAAATACTTGACCAGATTGGATGTCATGGGGTCGATTACCAGCACCCTATTATGGCGCCTTGGAGACCATTGATGATAGGCACGCCAAGATTTTTGAAGATTTCCCGTATTATATGCTTTGAGTAAAATCGGAAAATTTTCAAAAAATATATAGATTTTGGGAGAAAAAAGATGCATTTTAAAATTGCTGTTTTATTCAAACACTAAAAGAACAAAGTGTTTATTTGTAAAATATTTGAAACCATTATTTAAAAAAATACTATTACAGTAAAATCATTATTAGAATAGTCGATCTTGTTGAATATTATGTTTATATAGATATTAAGTTAAATACATAACACGTATTAATACATATAAATATTTTTCGATATTTTTTGCATTTTTAGTTGTCCAACTTCTGTATGGATAGTTGATATTAAGAGAAATTGCTGCATAAATAAGAAAAAAAAAGCCTTTCTTGGGGGTATTATACTCTGCACTATTATCATTCACTAGATATTGTATTTCGAAAGAAAACATGAAATTATACGATTAATAAACTAATAATCAAGATCTATCTTAGTAATAATTAAAATTAAGACATTGTAAAAAGGCTTATTGCAATAAGTCGCTTTATCTAATCATCTTGAGGGAGGCAGCAAACTGTAGCAGTATTTAGTGATTCTTAAGATTCATTTTATTTTTCAATAATTTCATTGTTTCCCAAACTCTTTTTTTTTCTCATTATTTACAAATTGAATTATTTCAGCTTTCAAAATACACACTATCCATCAACAGTGATTTATTTACAAACAACTTCCAACGATTCAAATACGTGAAAAAAATTAACTATTACAATCATAATGGTCTAATAGACATGAGACCACCCGTAGCTGTATTATTTGACAGATTTGGATGTTCATTTCAGTCCGTTTTTGATTTATTGTTAGATAATTTAACAATGTAAATTATTGGATGGTTTCTAATTGCTGCATTTTTAAAGGAAATTGTTAGATAATTGTTAATTGTTGTATTTTTAATGGAAATTTTTAGATAATTGCTAATTGTAATTTAAAGACAAATTGTTAATTAACTGTTGATTGTTGCATTTTTAAAGGATTGTTAAATAATTGATAATTTGTGCATTTTTAGAGGATTGTTAAATAATTGCTGATTGTTGCATTTTTAAAGGCTTGTTAAATAATTGCTAATTGCTGCATTTTTAAAGGATTGTTAAATAATTGATAATTGCTGCATTTTTAAAGGACTGTTAAATAATTGATAATTTTTGCATTTTTAAAGGATTGTTAAATAATTGCTAATTTTTGCATTTTTAAAGGATTGTTAAATAATTGCTGACTTGCATTTTTATGGCAAATTTAGAAAGTTGCTAATTGTTGCATTTTAAGGCAAATTTAGATAATTGCTAATTGTTGCATTTTTGATGCAAATTTAGATAATTGCTAATTGTTGCATTTTTGATGCAAATTTAGATAATTGCTAATTGTTGCATTTTTGATGCAAATTTAGATAATTCCTAATTGTTGCATTTTTAAATGAAAACAATTTATATGAAACTGGATTGTAAAGTTATGTTTTATTTCTACTATGGTGGAACTTTAAAAGACTTATTAAAAACTTCTCGACAACTTTTCCCAATCTCGTCTTCATCTTAAACATGATCCATCATTTAATATTGGAAATAATATATTCCGTTATAAGAGATTCACTCTCTTAGTCAACGCTGTGTGAAAGGTAAACAGCATCTGAATAAATTTACGGTTCGTGTTTAATCAGTCTACATTCGGCACAATTGCGTCTGGGCTGCTGTCTTCTGAATCCGACCCGCTCCCACATGCGCTCCTGAAGCAGGAAAGGGAAGCTGTAAAATTATTAATATGATTCGATTTCCTTCCGTTTGTTTTGCGAGATAAATGCTCGTTTGATCTTTAATCACGGGAGCTCTCAGACATTCGAAAATTTCATCCTTGACCGAATGTAAAATATCTATTATTCTTTCCAAGTTGAATCGTCTGAGTAAACTCTTATTCTTGTCGCTTGCATGACTTGAACATCGTGTTTTTAAGATGATTATGTGATGATTTCAATATGCATATTCCTGTACCGTCTTAACAATTTTTACTTACGAAACAAATTTCTACTTTAGCGTCTTCTATTGTATTGGTTAACAATCGTCCACTCTGATAAGAGTATAATTATATTTCCCAAACTCTCCGTATAGTATATTCATAACAATTATATTTCCAAACAATCGCTATATTAGTATAATATCTCTTCGTATGCAATTCATAATTATATTTCCCAAACAATCGCTATAATTAGTTGATTTGGCGACCAATTGGTTCAACAAGAATATTAGTTTAGTTTCGTTTAAAACTTTTATGTATAATTTGAGGTTCATAATGTTGATTCAGGATAACTCCATGAAGCATTGTTATACCATTTATTTATAATTAATATTGGTTATATTAATGACTCCACCTTTTTTTTTTAAATAAAAAAATACTTGTTTGTTATTTGGTTTATTCAAAATATTTTCCCTTAGAAACTGCAGCAATTATCTGCCATTCCGATAACGAATGAATTTCGCGCCGGAAAAGTCTGGATGTTTTGGTATAATTCAATTGTCAAGCCAGTTTTTGATACCTGCATGAGAGTTGAACCTCTTTCTACAGTAGATCCTCTTTCTTCTAGATGTAGTGAAACGGTATTCTGAAGGAACAACAACCGGCGGATACATGAACCAGACGGGGCTATACATCTCAGCGATGCGATTTTAAAGTTTCTGGCAAGATGTGGATAAACATGTAGAGGTGGAAAAACAGAAGTTGTTCTTTCTTTCACTATATTGTGGACGTGCCTCTTTCAGTGCTTCGTTCAGATTCATCAATTGTTGCTTGTATCGTTCGTCATCGTCGGTTTCATCCTGTAATGCTTCTAAATTTGCATTGATCAATTGTTGCTTGTATCGTTCG
>JAOUZG010032859.1:11985637-11997188 GCA_026289955.1 Argiope argentata | reverse complement strand
TTCGTCATGGATGGTTTCTTTCAGTAATGCTTCTAAATTTGCATTGACCAATTCTTGCTTGCATCGTTCGTCATTGATGGTTTCATTCAGTAATGCTTCTAAATTCGCACTGACTAATTGTTGCTTGTATCGTTCGTTATTGACGGTTTCATTCAGTAATGCTTCTAAATTTACATTGATAAATTGTTGCTTACATCATTCGCCATTGACAGTTTTATTCAGTAATTCTTCTAAATTTGCATTGATCGATTGTTGCTTATATCGTTCGTCATTAATGGTGTCATTAAGTAATGCTAAATTTTCATCGTTTTTGTGGAATTATATTTTTGTTCTGCTTATTGAAATCATTGCAGATTGCATGCTTCGTAAATTACATTCGAAGAAGTTCGTTTGCCATAAATGTCTAAGCAACCAATATGTTTCTATTGCAATTTTCTTTGCAGTGAAATAGTATAACAGAGATCAAACCAAAACATACTGGCTGTCTAGCTCAGAATTCGCCATATTTTTTAAGACTGAAATGGTATGCTTACTTAAGTATAGATTAGAGGACAGACTCTAATTTTTAAAGATTATAGTCAAACTTTTTAATTACAATTATTCTAATTTAAAAAATAATCTATTTTATTTGGACACTTTTCCGTTAACCGAACAGCAGCGAAAAATCGCTAGAGAAATTTGACGAAATTCTACATTATTTGATGAATTTTCGCTTTAAAATAAATAAGAAAGGGATGAGGTATCGTCCTCGTCATCTGACCATGGTTCAAAGATTACGAGGTCCGTCTAAAAATAGCTCTTGTGTTGCTTTAAAACGGGACGTTAATATAACTGAACCTAAATCTAATGGAGTCTAATTCCATGGTGTCAAAGTGCTATAATAACCTTTTATATAGATTTATATTTTTTTAGCTACACCTGATTAATATATTTTCTAAATTTCGCAATTCTGTAATTTCGTTTTATTAATTCTTATTAATCGCCTTTGGTAATCAACTAGTTTTCTTGTGAATACTGCTTATATTTGATTTCAGTTAAATGTTATAGGTGTAATTTCATGTCTATCAATGCATCAAATTGACTGCTATAAAAATGATTTTATTTCAATCACATTGCATACATTCTTCTCATTCTATTCATAAATATTCTTATAAGGAATTATTCTTATTAGGGGAGGGTACCCGATCAGATGTCCTCCTCGTCTTCTGACCATGGTTCAAAATTACGGGATCCGTCCCCAAAATAGCCCTGTTGCTAGGGTTATTTTAACTCATGACATCACAGAACTATTAAAAAATCATTTTTCGTTCATCTCTATTCTAACTTTCG
The DNA here is from genome assembly GCA_026289955.1 of Argiope argentata. Classification (NCBI taxonomy): domain Eukaryota; kingdom Metazoa; phylum Arthropoda; class Arachnida; order Araneae; family Araneidae; genus Argiope; species Argiope argentata. Next base: position 11,995,859 of record JAOUZG010032859.1, on the reverse strand, counting down.
CGGTATTGTAAATTCAGTTTTTATTCATCTTGTACATTTCACATACATTCCGCGATCGAAGAAAATAACGTGATTCAAAAATTGATAAAACAATAAAAAAAGAATTTCAATAAAATCTATGATTAGAAATCAAGCAAAAAATATTTTTTAAAAACTTTCAACATTCAAGAAAAATGTTCTCAATCGTTAAATTAATGTAGTTAAAATGAAAATCTTTTAAATTTTGGAACAGCGTAAAATTTATTTATGTACACTAATATTTTCGGAAGTTGTGTTGCAAAATGCCAACATTTCGTTTATTAAGTAAAAAAGGCAATAAAATTTTTACTCTCTTTTATAATATCTTAAATATTTAATACTAATTTATACAAAATTTGAAAGTTTTAGGTTAAATGTTTTATTATAAAGCACCATATGTAAATGCATTCTTTTTCATTAATAAAAGATTAAAAAAAATAATCACAAATTATTTTTAATTGTTTTTATATCAAGTGTTTCAAAAATATCCAAGAAAAAAATTCTGGAGAATTTTTATATGAAAATGATAAATTAATATTTTCTCAATGTTTCGTGCACGAGAAAGTTAAGAATTAAACTCGGCAGACTGTTCGTGCATTGACTAAAGGGAAAAAACACAGGGATAAACATTCATTTAGGGAAAAATTTAGATCGCTCCGCACTTTGAGCGGCTCATTTCGAGTATACAGTCAAGGTCACGTTTTGATTAGATGACATGTCACTTTTGAAAAGAAGATTCTGGAAATGATTTTTAAACATCAGATTTAAAATCAGCGGAAAGTAAAACTGCATTAAATGGAGAAGACAAGTGTTCATAGACGTGTTAAAGATAGTTCAGGTATGGAAATGAAAATGAAGTGGATTTTTAAACAGTTTTCAAAAGCGGTTGGAAAACCATTTATGGAAGTTTCTTTTAATACTTTATTTTTTTAGCTATGGATGGCGCCACGGTCGGAAATATACATCTTTTCATGAGATTTCAAATATTTTTTTTGTAACTTTTTTTATCAGTAAATCAGATTTTATCGTCTGATATTTATAGCTTCTTGAGAATAACGTTCTACTCTTTGAATATTCATATCTATTTTTATGAAAGGAATTTTAATTTTCAAATGTGATAATTAATGTTGTGACTTTTCTTTTCAAACATCAAAACACGTAAATAGAAATTTATTAAGATATTTCACCCTTAAGTATAATGATTGTTAAATAAATAAAATTAAATTTGTTGATAAATTCTATAATAAAGGAAATATGTAGAGTAATCTGAGTCGCTTTTGTGATTGTATTTTGTTAGAATATTTTTTTACCTGAATTGGAATTTTAATCATTTGTAATATAATTTACTTTCAATGAATATGCAGGAATTTTTTTCAGTTTGATTCCATCAGGCCTTAATTTTTTCATATTATTGATTATTTATATTTAAAAAAATGTTGATTTTTCATTACATTAATAAAACGATATTAAAATTTATTTTTTTTCTTATTTCTTAATCATTTATATGATTCATAATTCCCGATAAAAATATTATACAATTTAAAAATTAGTATTTCTTGATGCCACTCAGCGAAATCAATTTTTACTTAAATTGGTGCATTAATTTATAATTAAGTGCTAAATTTATTTTATATTTTATTAAAATAATTTGTAAAATGGTTTTTTTTTTTTTTTTTTTGTTATCGGTAATCAATAGCCAAAAACTCAAATCTTGAGTGCATGAGGAAATGAGTGGATAACCCAATTAAAAATTTCTTCCTTACAAACATGAAATATTTAAAATTAAGTAAAAATGTCTTAACATTTAACAGTTAAAAATATTTGGTAAAATATACTTAATATTAAAAATACATATTAAAGTTAAGGAACAATTGCTCTAAATTAAAACTAATATTTCTGAAAAATGCTTTTTTTTAAATTTTAAAATGATGCAAAAGAAAAAAATGTGTACTATGTTTTAAAGGAATAACATTTTGGTCTATCTTTAAATAAAAAATCTAGTACGTTTTTGTGGGTCAGCTTCTATCCAAGAGGCAATTGCATGTCAAATTTGGTATTTCTTGATCCAACAATCTGCCATGTAGAGAGTTATTAACAAATTTTTAAAACATGTAACGACTTTAAATAATTTATAAATATAAGCAGCGTATAAACAATATATTTAATGTGCTATTGTTTGCGAATTATATTTGTTATTTCTTAAACATAATGCTCACAATTTTTCTTCTTTTCTTTAGGAGTTTACCGTTTCTCCTCAGATAGCATGAAAGAAGGTAAGATTTTATTTATTTTCAACAAAACTTTGGCAACTTAATTATTTATTCAGGTGTCAGATTTTAGACCACTGATGATTTATTAAATTAAGAGACCTAATTTTAGATCCCTAAACAAATTATCAAGGACGAACCAAATTAGTTGGAACACTCAATATTTGCAACTAATGTATAATTTCTTCCGTTTTTATTGCGATAAGAGGTAATTCAACAAAAATGACTGCCTATTAATATTGTCAAGAGGACTCAATTAAAGACGTGGATAGTTAGAAACAATTTCGTTTGTTAGCACCAAGCAACTCGCTGGAGAACAGAATGAAGAACTGAGAAGAACTCGGCTTTTGTACATCTGGAGAACATTCGAGAATCATCTCGTTGGAATGGCAAAGAATGTTCTAGAATCATCTCGATTTTAGAGAAATAATAAGGTCGATTTTAAATTAAAATGCCAGTCTTTGGATAAAATGCGCTTGCCGGGAATCGAACCAGCGACCAAAGGATTTACAGTCCAACGACTTGTCAATCGAGCCATGGTGAATTATAAGTCTTTCTTTTTGAGGCAATATAGTGGAAGACTAACTGATCACCGAAGACGGTTAGTTATGTGTATATAGGTGCTTTTTAAAAATTGACTTGTAAAATTTTAAATAATTTTTGTTAATTATATGCTGTTATATTTACCAGTCAGTAAAAGATATTTGTTGGTTGCGAGTTTCACGCCATTGCTGTAAGCTCCTTGATTGAGTGGGTACTGATCTATCGTCAGGAGAAAAACCCTGAAAATGGTTGTCGTAAGTAGACGAGTCTAAGTAAGGAGGGAAGTAAGCATTAAAACAGACCAAAACATTTGGCTGACTAAGCGTGCTTCATCCGGCAAAAATTTCACTTTGCTTTTCCCCACTTTTAAATGTACAATGTAATTAAAACATAGCAGCAGGTTCTCCTTCATAGCTGAGATCAAAGATTGACGGAACAAAACAAGAAATAGAATTGATGAGAAAAATTACAAAATATGAGCATCAGGCCTGGACCGAAGTACAAAGGAAAATGAGGCTTCTAATCGGCGATTCTTCTAACAATATTGGTTCTTCAAACCAGTTCTTTTGGCGCCAAATGAAATACAGCCCTTTCTTTCACCCCCAAATTGTAACAGAATACCTCGTTTCCAATGCGACGGATTTTTACTTTTAGGGTTACCAGGGTTTTTCTCCTGACGGTAGGACAGTCGGAGGGTATGGGCTTGTAGGGTGTAGCGAATGGCGCTAGGCCCGAACTCCGGATCTTATGGTTAGTAGCCGTGTAACTTATCCGTTGGGCCAAAAGTGCACTTCGGTCCGAGGGATGTTATCTGGCTTATATGATTAGCAATTACCACAGGCTGATAAATAAATGTATCAAGAATTGAATGTGTAGATAAACCAAAATGTGTGTCAAAAATTGATCATAAGAGTTAACTGTTAATGTACTTAATTTTTTACAAATTTTCTCACTACACATTTTCTTTTTTAGATGAGAAAAAAAGTTCCCGTGACGACCACCTACACGGAAGTTTTTCAAAACCTCCGAGACCACTGCCTGTTCAGCAAGGAGGGCGCATCAAGGATTTGGCCTTCTGGGTGGCTGTCATCTTGTCTCAAGTGTTCGGACTCCTCTGCATCGCCCTGGTGATTCGCTGGTGTCAAATGTACGAGGGCTTCGGGTGGGAAGACCCCAAGCAGCAGTTTTATTATCATCCTCTGCTAATGGTACTGGGCTTAGTGTTTTGCTACGGAGACGGTAAGTTTCATCTTCTTTGTGTTTTTCAAATTTATCATTTGGGAATGTATTCTGTTGGGTGGTTGGATGGCATGTGCAAAAACCTCTCAGGGAGTTGAGTGTCCGAAAGAAGAATTGGGTAATAGGATTGGAAGCTCCGTCCTAAAAAGTAAATGTGCGGGGAGGGCGGGAGTTGAAAGAGCAATATTATCGTAGAGCATTATTATTAAATAGAATAATAATATCATAGCTGTTCTGCCATTTCGAATCGGTCGAGCTCCAAAACTTTGTTTGCCAGCTAGGAAAATTGAAAATGAAAGTTTAAAAAAATTCTCACTATAACTATATATATAATATATATATATATATAAAGAAAAACACTTAAATGATTTGTTGAGAGAAAATAGCAGAGTCGTGGCCGAAATCATGGAGAAAACAGGTTACATTTTTATTCCATCACGTGAGCAGGCATTATTTACAAGCAAAAGCGACGTGCACAACACGGAATTGACTAAAAAGCTAAGTGTAAAAAAGGGAAGGGAAATCATTATCCCTGGTCTTAAATACCAAGACTTTGATAGGGAAAATAATTTGTATAGAACTTATAAAATCAGATTTCGATGGGGACTTCCATGACTCACGCATAAGAGACATGGGAAACACAAGGATCTTTTTAAAGGTATTTTGTTTAGGTCAGCAATTTTCATCTATCACACGGAGTGTGGAAAAGTAGCCGGCGATTAGCTGTTTCAGCAATTTTACACAGCTTCTGTTGAATTAACTAGAGTGAGTGGAATGGATTAGGAAATAAGAGAATATTTTAGAATATTACTATAGGCTAAATTAAGATAAAGTTTGGAAATTAATTAGGATTAAAATGAAGAGTTTATATATATATATATATATATATATATATATATATATATATATATATAATATGAGGGATAAAGACCGATAGGGAAGTCTCATGATTGTTTTAAACAGGTTTTAACTGGTTAAGGATTTAATTAAAGTCAAATATTGATTTAAAAACAATGTTCTCACATGATAACTTGAAATTTGTGATCGTAGATTTCATTTTGTTTCCCTTTTTCTTTTATTATTATTAAAATAGAAATTCTTTAAAATTCAGGCACAAATAGAATTCACTCTGCACCAGAAGGAATCTAGGGTGTAAGTGGAGAAATTGATGGAAACTCCATCAACTTCTTTATCTGGTATACTAAAAATATTCTTGTTAAATCAATTAGGAGTTAGTAAAGCTGAAGTCATTCTCAGTCAATGATGATATCATGTCCTCTTTGTAGAAACTTCCTCACTTTCATTATTCATACCGCAGATATTTTATTTTGAGAAACATTTTTGTACCTAGTCGAAAAATTTTATACCCTTAATTTGACGAAATGAAATATTTGTTTTTGAACAGTTAGTGATCGGGATCACCAGTCATCACAAATGCAACTATAAAGAGAACCTAAATCTTATAGGACGTCCTCAGACACAAAGATTCCGGAAGGGGGGGGGGCTCCTTTAATTACTCAAACATCTTATTTCTTATTGATTTTAAGTTTTTGATTTATTTATGAACCATTTTTAGCCATCGAGTAATTTCTTGCTATTGCACTGGTCAATTATAACATTAATTGAAATTGACCAATGGAAAACAATTCATTAAAAGGTAGTTGCCCGTACGCCAACCATTTCGGTTCCATGCTGTCATCATTGCTTGTATTATGACTAATTATTTGAATACTATCGATATAATATAAAATTCTGCGTTTCCTAAGCAATTTATGCTGTGGTTAGCAACTTGGTACATTTTATAAATACTTTATAGCTAGTCATACGATTAGTAATGCAGTTGTTTTTCATCTTCAGCTATCATCATATACAGAGTCCTCAGTTTCATGCCAAAATGGATTCTGAAGATCATTCACGCAACGCTGCACGTTTTTGCCATTCTTTGTTCATCCATAGCGCTTGCTGCCATGCTTGAGAATCACAGACGAACAAATAAAGCAGATTTCTATTCCTTGCACAGCTGGATAGGAATAGCAACTTTTGGCATGTTTGGCCTCCAGGTAAGTGGATTTTTATACTTTATGTTGATTTTTCTATCTTATTTTTTCACGTTTCATTAACAAATTTAGAACTTTTAAGCATTATTTGGAAAGAACTTAATTGTCCTTCCCGAAGATTAAGGCTGTAATATCATTTCTGTATCTTTTGGAATTTTAAACTGCCCCAACTATCTTTTATTATACATTAGCAGTACCTGCACTGCATTGATCGTGGTATAGCACCCAAGAAGAAAAAATAGCTTTAAACTTAAATCCAGTCTTCACCCGATATGACATGGGTATGTTAAGCAATATTAAATAAATTTAAACTATATTTTAAAAATTATCAAAAATAGCTACAAATCAATTTTTTATGGCACTCATGCAAAAATATTTAACTGTTAAAAAGTACAATATGTGATATTTCCGTAGAAAGGCAATCATTTCGCTCCTCAGGAGATTCATTCTGCCTCCGCAATTCAGTTGTATTGAGATTTTTTAAAAAAAGACCGTAATTTCGCTCATTAAAAGATTCTCCTTCCCCAAGTGTGGACATTATTTCTCTGATATTCGTTAACAAACGTTTCTTTTCTCTTCATTTAACTTATCGCGCAACAAACGAAGCTCTTTGGCATTTTATGTTTTCTCGCCAAGGTTGGATTTCCTTCTTTTGGGCACAATGAAATTTGAATTGTTGTTTAAAATCAGACGTAAGCTAAGAAATGTATCGCATATGCATACTTGCTATTTGCTCATGCGCAATAAGCTTAAAATCCCAATTATAAAACTCCTCTTTTTATTTTGATCTGACTTTAATGTACTAATAACTTTCCTAATAAATGGTATAAATATCTTCAATATCCGTTAACTATTTCCCGGGGTTTTTATGGTTACAACACAGACTCTTTCAGACTTCATTTTATACTATGTATAGATTAGCCACTTTTGGTGAAAAAGCTTGATCGTCGAGGATATTAATTTTATTTTGATCCCACGTTAAATTAGATATATTTTCTTGCCCTTGATTCTCCTCATGTAACAGGTATTAAAGAAAGCCGCGTTATAAATTTCTCGCATAGGTTCTCTTCAATGTGTAAATGAACATTTCACAAAATCAAACCACTAAAATGCCTAAATGTACAGTTAATCTTTCTTTTAAATTTCACGGTATTGTAACTTCAAATTTTATTCATCTTGCAAAATACACAAATATTAACCAGATTTTTTTAGCCTTCAAAAGTGGAAGAAAATCACGCAGTTAAATATTTGATGAAATAAATGGGTTGAATTTCAACGCAAATTCCAATCTACTGTTGAAAAATAAGCTATAAATAATAAAAAAGCATAATTATTCAATGATATGATTAAAAACAATTTTTCAAATTCGTTTTGGTGCAATAATATTTTCACACGTTATCGTTAAAAAAAATCAGCTTAATTTTTAATGAAAGTTTCACAACATCACTCCGTCGTGCGCATTTCAACTTTCTAAGGTTATACATATGTATCGAATTTGCTAGCTATAAATAAAACGAGAAGCCTGCAGATAGCTAATTTTTTAGCATGTACGAGTGTACAACGTGTAGGCTCATCGAATCATACTGTTACGAAAAATTTTCACACAAGAACGATGCGAAGATGCAGACTATTGTCTATGAAAACGCGTATTAATATTCGCAATACAAGCAACAAATTCACTGCGAATTAACTCTATTCAATCCACTAATCTTGGTTTGACAGCAAAGTTATATAACGCGTGTCACAATGAAAAGACGATCTCTCAAGCTCAGACAACTAACTAGCTCGTTTTCCGAACTGATCTGATCCCCCTCCTTAAGCAGCACCTTTTAAACAGCGTCGCAGCAAAGTGAGAGGGCAAACGCAGAAATGGCGTGCTCTTTCTAAGCAAGTCTGGAACTTCCTCGCCTATTCTCTAAGAATAAATCTTTATTTCTTAGATTCTTCTACACATTTTAGTGTGTTGTAAAAAAACATTAGTGACCTCATTATGTCGCCAACACGCCTAGATCGCCAAATTAGCCAAAAATGGCGATCTTCTGTTGTAAATCTCCTTATAATGGTCTTTTCTCTCTGAGGCGCGAATCCATCACAATTAATTTTATACAACTAAACTATTTGCAAATATTTACTCAAAAATCCCTATATATTTACATTTAATTTACACAATTCATAATATATAAATTCTCTCCAAGATGATAGTTTTGGGAGCGATATGGTGACAAAAGTTCATTTAAGCCAATTTTTGATTAGAAATACGACAGAAGAGAGAATAATTGACTACCAAGTAGCTCGAGCCCTCTTCGTGTGTTAAGTCTGATAGACTCTTGAATGGCTTATGAGCAAGTTCTGAACACCGATGTCCCATCAATACTTCTCTAGTAGCACACATATATTTTGAAATATTGCATGATATTTATAATATTGCCGAATATTAAAAGATATATCACACAAATTATATTGTGTATATATTATTATATTGGGCAGTAGGATGTGCTTGCTACCTGGGTTAGAAGTAACGGGATTTCCGGTTCCTGTTGAAAAACGAAAGGATACAAGTTCCGTAACGACTTAGTGTACAGAAGTTGAGTGGATTCAACGAGCCTAGAAATCCTATGACAAAGAGCAGAATACTTAGGTTTATGCAAGATTTCGATGAAGGAAATTTCCAATTACATGACGTAGTTTCGTCTGTTGGCATGTTTGTTAACTCATGGCTATGCCAACAGTGAATATCTGACCATCAATTTCAAGGATCATTTGAGTGAGCAGACGAGTACACCTGCCCTATTACCAGATCTCATTTTTGCGTAATTAACCACTGACTAGAACTATTCAGTGAATCGTATTAACTCACTGGGCCTACATACACATTATGTGGCATTGCTAAATGCCACACATGATTGTGATAAGGGGGATTTGTACGAATCTTCCACTTGAACAAGAGAAATTACCCAAAACAATTATCACGTACGTATAAAAGGAAACTATAACATTTTTTAAATTAACTTTTTTCTACACTTGGATGCTCACAAAAAGCTAGAGCAATTGTTTTAAAGATCTATAATTTGTACTTTATAAGCAGCAATTATAGGTTTGTTTTTAACCATTTGAATGAACTTTATGTTGAAAATATGTACGGGACATCTTTAAATTATTTACCTGACAAAGATGTATAAAAAATGATACAAAATAAGAGAGAAAGAAAAGTGCTATAGAATTTTATTTAGCAATTCCAAAAAATGTAATGTACTTCAACCTGAGCATTAATAGTTGCTTGGAGAATTTAAAAGAATAACTGAATCTCCTCCACATGTTGTTAAGATTTGCAGAATGACTTTTTTCCTTCGATGCTTTTAATCTTTGACATAAACAATACTTCAAGGATCTCGAGGAATGTAAGTTAAATGATGGGATATGAAGAGGACGTGAGTATTTGAACCTACTTCTTTCGTTTTATCAAGAAAATCATGCACACGCTCTTTCGTGTACAAGATATTCAATCTCTTAAAATCTTTTTGTAACCTTAACGGAGGTTTACTAAATTCATAACTGAATTGCATTTGAGTTATTTTCAGAAATTTTGTTCCTCATAACCAGAGGACATACATTTTTTTCTTCACTGCATCGTGCCTTTTTTTCTATAAACAAACTACTTACCATTCGTAAATAACTTTTTAAAATAATTTCATTTGAGAATAAATGAAATTCTTTAAACTAAAGCCAATAACAAAAGAATTTCCAAATATTTTGCAATATTTCATTTTAATTTCAATTAGTTATCAAATAAATAATTTATAGACTTATGATTACTGTATACTTATGATTTGTAAGTCAAAATGGCACACGAACATCCAGATTCTAAAATTTTTTTCTTTTTGCAGTATCTTGGCAGTTTTGTCACCTTCATGCTTCCCTGGGTACCTAATGTGTGGCGAGCCAGGATAATGCCATTCCACACATTCTTTGGTGTAGGTTTGTTTGTCATGGCTGTAGGGACAGCTGAGATGGGCCTAACCGAAAAATTGCTTTGGACAGAGTAAGTATCGCAATTTTATGCAATTCTCTTTATTCGACGCCAATTCATTCATTCATTTT
>JAOUZG010032859.1:11947862-11985627 GCA_026289955.1 Argiope argentata | reverse complement strand
GCATTTTATGCCAATTCATTTTATGCAATTCTCTTTATTCGACGCCACTACTTAGAAGTGATCAAGAAAGTTGCATAATCTTTATATAAAAACTAATTTGGTACAAGATGTTTATTGTAGAGCACAAAGTAAATAATGTTTATTATTTGTCATTTTATGCATTCTTGTATGACAAATATATTAATATTTACATTAAAGTAACTACTTTGAAAAGTCTTGGTTTTTCAACATATATTTGAAACAGAAACAAAAAAGTGTTCAAAATTTAAGAAAATTGGGAAAAACAAAAGATTTTTTGGAAATAAAATGTGGACAATTTTTATGAATAAATTCATTTTCCTCTAAGTTGCATTTGTATAACATGTTTTATGCCTTTAAAAGCTCCCCTCCCTTAAATTTTTAATTTGCATAGAATTATCTTACAAAAAAAAGATAACGATATTTTTTTCAATGCCATTTATCGAATGTAATCAAGTGCAATTCTTTTAACAACATATTAAGAAATATTACTTACTAGACATGACTAATATGAATTTCTCTCCAATTTTTAGAATATTAGATGAAGTTTGAATGCTTTTCAAGTCACAGAAAATTTAGTACACTGTATTTTGTACTTTCTCATTTGGATTACAATTCTAATATTTCCATATATAGTGGCGTATATTTTTGAAAAATGCAAGCTGCAAGGTCTTGCACTTTATTTTAACATATGTTGGTATCCTTGATTTATTTCCTTGGGTTGCCTTTCTTGATACATTCAGGAAACAAAGACATCCCTCACCTCGAATGCTGAATATGATAAATTCGAAAGCATAATTTATCATATTCAAAATCTGAGGCGAGGGATGTCTCCATTATTTCTCTAGAAAAGTAAGCACTTTTTAAGATATTATCTAAACCCAGCAGTTTTAAGCTGCTTAAATATGATTTTAAAATCTAGGAACTTTTCAGAATACTTCACACTTTAACTGAACTTGAGAAATATGAGGCTTTTACTTTATACCTCTTTTTAGCTAAAAAAAAAACCCCTCTTACACAATTTTTTTTAATTATCTGGTTTTTGTAAATGTTATTTTTTTAAAATCCATTATATGGAAAAATTAATTTTGAATATCACATTCAAAGTCAGATATCTTAAATACCAATATTGAATTTTTATGTGCAACTTATTAAACTTTTGAGAATATCATTTATCAAAGTTAACACTCAAATTTAACCAATATTAGAAATTTTTTTATATACATGCATACATTTACAATTTGAATATTTTTTGTGAAAGATCATATAGTATGTGTTTACTTTCAAAAAATAACATTAAATAATTTCACTGCAACCAAATTATCAATTTTTTTTGTCTATAAGAATTCACTCAAAACAAGTCTTAATGCTGGTAAAAGCAGGCAATAATTAAACTTTAAAATTTCATTCAGCATAATTTTTATGCCTACAATCATATTGATAAATCGCATACCATTGTGAAGCATTTATAATTTTAAGCTTGACCAAATGTGTGTATCAAACCTTCAATCTAAGTTCTATTTTCTGTATTTGTACAGGAACTATACAACTAATCAATATGTTCCAAAAGCAGTTGTGGGGAACTCCTTAGGATTATGTCTTGTTGTGTTTGCAATGTTGATAGTATTTATCACAAGTCATGCAGCTTACAAGAGAAGGCCACTTCCTGAAGAACTGCCAGCACTGTCTACAAATTAACAGATGTGCAGAAAAAGAATTTGTTGCACCAAACATTTGTATTTTTTAGAATCAAGAATGCTTATATTTTTTTACATGATCTGCTTTTTGTATATTTTTCAAACAGATGGTGATTATTTCGGCTTGTTTTTTTTAAATAAACAAAAAAAAATTTATATGTGTTTTTCTCATTTGGAATATATATTGATTGGCACAGAAATTAGTAAGATTTTTTTGCTTTCAATTTCCATTACTAAAAATCTATAAGTGACTTAAAGGTTTTATAACAAATAATACCAGTTTTAAAGAAAAATATTTATTTGAATTAAATGTGATAAATAGTATTAAAATAATTTTGATCCATTTATTAAGAAATTCATAATATCTCTTACATTTTGCACTATGAATTTTAAAAAAATCACTTTAGTAAAATGTGAATATGTTTACAGATTTATTACAAAATATTTGTAATCTGAGAAACACAAAATTTCAATTCGAATATACTGCTGGAAATGGCAATACTTCAGATGGTTGTAGCCTGTAAAGTAAAAATGAAATATTAATGGCATGTACGTATTGAATTGGTATTAAAAATTGTAATTTTAATAACTTTTAAGTATTTTAAATATAATTCATGTTGGTGTGCAAAGACAAAAATATTACCGATTATATACAGGGTGGTTATAGTTAAACTTTCCCTATAAACAGCACTCTATAGCAAAACAGGTGAACGGATTAACAAAATTTGGTATATAAACAATACACCAGATGCATTGCAATCTGTTCACCCATTTGTATAATAATGACCAAAATGGAATGCAGAAACAATATTAGCATTTATTGACTAGTTTCTGATCACCTTGTCATCAAACCGCTTTAAGTTAATGAAACAACAACAACAAAAAGCTGTTTTAGGGGAAACACACACAGTTCAATTTTTCAGAAACAAGAGAAGGTAAGGATGAAATTGTACAAGAGAAACCTTATTACTCATGTCCAGGATGATGTAAGAAAATGTGCTCCAAGCAACCACCCTTATTTACTTGGAAAATTTCAAATGAATGGGCTGCGTGTTCTACAGCAGATCATAACTGATCAGTTGTGATGCTTCGCACAAGAAGGGTTAAGAAGTTTTTTTTCTCATTTTATTACCCATAATACTTGTTCTGGATTGTTTCTGTATTCCATTTTGGTTGCTAGGGTAAGTACAACAACTATTAGGAAATAATTTGCTCTTATTTATTCTCTTTAAAAACTCAAAGTTTATACTATAAATAAATATTTTCAACTTAAATTGTTTAGCATTTTTTTTTTCATATTATGAACAGCAATAAACAAATTTTTATAATCCTTTGATCATTTTCTTAATAATTAAATATTTGTTAAAACCATATTCCTGGACAGAAAACTTCCTTTGAAATTAGTAAACAAGAAGACTTTTTAACTATCTATGGTAAGCAGATGAGAATGAAAAAAATATTAGAATTAATGGATCTTTTGTGTGCCATATACAGATGTCCACAATAATTTATGATCCAATAGCTCATTTTAAAAAGTATATATCATAAGAATAATTATACTACAAAAAAAAAAAAATCTAAATTTTCATGCTGTAAATTGAATATAATAGTTATTTGTAATAAAATATTGTTTTTATGTTTAGTAATTACAAAATTTTTTAGAGATTAAAACAGACTGACTTGTGAAGCTTTGAGTATTACTATTATAGATAATTTTTTATCGTTTCTGTGGCATGCTTTTGAAGGCATATATTGGTAGTTTTATATTAACAAAACTTCATAATTCAGTTTTGGTTCTGAAGACTGCAACTTTATTTTTACTATAAATGCTAATGCATCAAGAACATTTAACTTAATATGACTGATATGTTCAGAGAAAGATATAAAACTTTTTTCAGCAGTACATTTATTAATCCAAAAATAAAATATAATTGTATCATTTGATGTATATAGTTATCTTTAACGATTTAGAAATTAGCTACTAGGTCACAATTAGTGGACATTTTATATAATGAAATAATACTTAATTTTATAAAAAATGTGCCTGCATTTATCATCCTGTTGAAATATTTATCAATAGATTATTTCTAAGAGAATGGACGAGGTAATTACCAGTTTTCTTTACTGTATTCTGTATCTTTTTGTTCAACAATATGAAAAGTGTAAATAGGCCTTGATTTATCTGAAGTATTTTTTCCACTTTTATGAATAACAGAACCATGAATAACCACACAGTCTCCTATAATACAAGTATTAAGTAATTATTATTAATAATAATTATAATAAAAAAATTGTATTTATTAAAGCAGCTGAAGTTGTACCTTTTTTTGGAAGTACAGGGACATATAAACTTTCATTGAACTCGGGAATTTCTCCTTTAAGTACTAATGGTGGATTACCATCAGGATTTCTCACATATCTTTGATAAATTTTTTCTGTAATAAATAAATAAATATTATTTACATATGTCATAACTGAAAATTGGCCAGTTCAATTTGTGAGAATAAAAATATTGATATTTAATTCTTACTCAAAGCTAATCAATGTATAATTAGATTTCCAATACTATTGGAACAATATTTCATAAAATATTTGAATTTCCTCTTATAATGCAAGCATCATAAAACTAGGTACACATAACATTTATTGGGTTGTTCGAAAAGTCATTTCGTTTTTTTTGGTGAAAATGAAAGACGATCCTCCTATAATGAATAATTATTTTATTAAATTATATATCGCCCATTCTGATCCAAAACCTTTTGCCATCTTTCTGGTAGAGGCATGATTCCATGCTCATAAAATTTTTGGTATTTGCTGGCAAAAAACTAATTCAAGGTGATTTTTGACGTCTTCATTTGAGACTAAGGTTTTACCGTCCAAAAAATTTTGCTTTGACCGGAACAAATAATAATCTGAAGGAACCAGATCTGGATAATATGATGGAGTGGATCATTTTTGTGACATTTGAGGAGCGAATCACAGACTTCAATGAGACAACACAAATTTCTCTCCGTGAGGACATGGAGAACTCAAATATCGAGCTTCGAGGTTAAACCCAGACCTTTCAGGTGGTCATAAACAGTTGAATTCAATAAATTTAAACTCTCACCGATCTCACGTGTTGTTGTTCGCCGGTTTGCATCAACTATTACCTTTATCGTGTCTTTATCAGCTTCAACCGGACATCCGGAACGTGGTGCATCTTCGACATCAAAATTGCCGGATCAAAATTTTGTAAACCAGTTCTGACACTGTCGTATTGTCAACGCATCTTCTCCATACACATCGGTTAATTTCTTTCTGGCTTGAACAGCATTTTTACCTTTCCTACAGGAAAAAAGCGAAATATGACGAAATCGCTGCTTATTGCTTTCCCTATTTAAAAGGGCATCTACCAAAAACTACTGCGCAAAATCAATTGAACGTTTTCACAAACAAGTATTGCTATATCACCTCTCAAAACATACAATGATTATTCGTCTTAAGTGTGAAGTTGGAATAAAAAAATACAATTAAATCCTTTGTCGAGAAAAAACGAAATTACTTTTCGAACGACCCAATAATAATGCATGTATTAAGTTTATATATGAGCATTTAAGCAAGAATGTAGTAAAAGAAAATTCACATTTAGAAAACCAATGTAAAGAAAGAGCAATAATGTTTCAATGATAAAGATTTTTTTTTTCAAAGAAAGTTAAAATATATTATTAAATATATATTATACAGCAGCAGTGAGATTATTATTAAAAACAAACTGAGCATAATTTGTTATTGTTAATTATTGAGGTAAAAAATATAACTCATCATGTCTAATTGTTATAAAGATAAATTTTAGAATTACAATTTAAAAAAACTCAAATTACAGGAATTCAAGTAATATTTCTGAAGCCTGAAATGAGCTGAATAATTTTTTTAAATTGACTATTAAATAAAAGAAATATGTTAAATAATGCTGAAATGAAAGGATAGTATTGAATACAAAGCTACAATAACAGAGAAAATATTAAAGTGAAAAATAAATGAAGTAATATAAGAAACACTAATAGCAATTATGCTAAAATATATGATAATACTGTTGGGAAAAGTTCAATAGCAGTTAATAATGAGGAGCGATTTCATAAGAAAGCATAATAATTCAAGTAGCAAAACATAGCTCAGATGTCTCAGCATGTCTTTCAACATTGGTCACACAGTCATCGGTAGCATTTCTTACACATAATGAACATCTACAAATTATTAAGTAGATATTTATTATTGTCAAAATATATGTGAAATAATTTTACTTAAAAATCATGATACAATTTTGTTGGTTAAATAAATTATCATTATTTGTCAGATATTTACAATTTTTTAAAAAATTACATAGCAAGCATTTACTCTTTTTAAAGTCATCACTGCTCATGTATATGCATTTTAAGGGAGTTTGAAAGGAGATTCTCCCTTTTTCTTTTAATGATGCTTTTTTCCCTCTCTTTTAACTAAAAGCATCACAGTTAAAGAGGAGGGTATTTCTGTGGTTGTTCACTATATAATAATAACCCTACGGTTCTCACCTAATTTCTGTAGCAACTGCAAAAATTCTGAGCTGTTAGAAGGTATGATAAGTAGCAACCCCCCCCAAAATGGGGGGGGGGGTTCAAAAATAAACAACACCACAGAAACAATTTTATTTTAAACAGCTACAACAGCAACAAGTGTTCAAAGAGAACTTGATGGAAATCATATTTCAAAAAGAAGATTTACCCAACTACTTCTCTTCTGACTCATTTTGCTTTTATAGCTCTCATGACAGCAAATCAAAAGATTAAAAATGATTCTGTATCATGATTCTTAATATTGACAGGATTTCTGTACAATCGAAAATCAATTTATTACCAAGCTTGTTAAAATGAGTCACTAATCTAGCATCCATTCAAAATCTGTTAGAACTATTTATAAAATTCGATACCTCACTACGAAAATAATTGCACAGAAAAGCAATATTAAAGATTTGTAACAATATTTTGGTGACAGATATCATGTAGAATTGACCTAATAGATTTATAAATTTAATTTTAAATATTGCTATTTTAGATGCAGATGAATTTGATTATAATACTATGATCTTATTGAGGACAATAAAAATAGAATATTAATTAGAAATTAATTGAAAAAATTTGATTATAAATATTATTAGATTTTATAATCAATATATAATAGAAGATATTAGATTTTATACTATATAATAGAACGATAATAATAGAAATTATTAGATTTTGATTATAAAGTAATGAAATACATTATTTAATTCCTAAGCTTTTATAAAGAGTGAAGTTTTTATTTCATAGAGACTATATGGATTTTTTTATTTGGCCCATGCTGTACAATATTACCATGATACACCTCCACAATATTGTACAACAAATAGAATAGCATGCAAACATCATGTGGATAATAGAATATTATGAGAAAATTCATTATATACATCAATAAGAATTAAATTATAAGTAAATCTATCACTTATTCGGAAAATGTAATCAGGTTATGACAATAGTGAGATTGCATGAAACCAAGTTATCAAAATTAATGAACTTTAAAATTTTTTTATGAACATAAACAATAAAGCTAAAAAAAAGAGGCAGAAAAAGAGGTTCCAAATAAATATCTTAAGAAGTGAAATCTGTCAAATAATGGAAAATTAACATCATTTGACATCCTATTAAAACACTATTAACAGGAAAAAAGGAATACCTTTATGTGATCCTGGAATGAACCATAAACAACCATTTTGAAGAGTGATATCAACAAGTGGAATCCAGAGTCCAACAGCAGTTGGAGGCTCAGTGTACAAAAATGTAGAGTCCTGATGAGGTGTTACTTTTATGAAGAGCAATGAAAAAAAATGTTAAAAAATAGTCCCAAAAAATTAATTGCTCAATTTTTATGAAAAAGTAATGAGAATACTTACCTAAACCACCAATCTCAGGATGCTGTGGAAAAAATCAACTAGTTTAAAATCCTTGAATAAAAGTAATAGAAAATTAAACTAAAACTTTTGAATTGAAAATATTAAATATAATTTTTAAGTCTCACTTACTTTAAAAATAACCATACTCTGCACAACAACAGGGTCTTTGAATTGTAAGCTTTTTAACACATTCTAGATAGGAAAGGAAAGGAAAGGAAAGAAAAATCATCATTTCATCAGTAGATTAGAACTTTAATGTTGCATTTTTTATGATAAATTATTTTAAGTAAGAATTTTGTTGAGATTTAATAATTTTGTATCAACACTAACCTTAACTTTCTCACTAAATGTTACTTTTTTAAAGGATTGATTCAACCAATGTAAAGCTAGAATAAAAAATAAAAAATCCATTGTCAAAAATCAGTTTTAAGTATGCAATTAAAATTATTCAAAAGAATCATTAATTTAAAAGAAATGAAATTAAAGTAAGAAATAAACAAATTGATTAAGTTTATTACATAAATAGAAATCCACAGTAAAATCTTGTTCCAAGATTATTGAACTAACAAAAGTATATTTTATTTCAGCAATATATGAAATTAATAAACTAACAAAGGAGGATATAAATAAATAAATTTATTTTAAAAGAAGATTCATTACTATTCAGGTGAAAGTGGGAAAAAATGTTATATTAAAATATACAATTTTCCTACATTTTATTTCAAGCAATTTTGAAAGAACTTTTTATTAGGTAGTCCAATTTTCTTTTATATATTTTTTTCATTTAACTGAAATTTTTCATTCTTGTAAGATGCAATTTTAAACAATCTTTTCACACTTTCATAGAGATTTTGAGATTATAGTATACACAGATCTGGTTACATGTTATGGATAAGTTAGAATGAAAGAATGTCATCTAGGTAAAGAAGAAAAAGAATGAGAAAATAATTCAAAAATTTAGCTTTTCTATGCTTGAAGGAAGCTATGCACATTCCAACGCCTTTTTATGTAATAAGGGGGAAAAAAAGGAGTAAATTAAAAACAAATAATTCAATGATAACTGTTTATCAGCAGCACTAAATTCAAAACTCATGAGCACACATCATTCCTCATAAATCTTATTACTTAATTAATAACCATTTACTAGCACATATATTACATTTATTACAAATCAGGTAAGAGCCAATCATACTTTCTCCAAAGGTATAGAATTATTAATTTTCACAGTGCTTTTTTTTAAATTTAATTATTTATTTTTGCTTATGGTTAATGAGAAAAACCATTGATCCTTTCAGAGATCCTTAGAGTGATATATATATTTTAAATTTAAAACAAGAATGAAATAACATATTTATGGACACATTTTAAATAAAAATTCAATAAAACGATCAAAGCTAAAGTAAATAGGGAGCATAATGTTTAGAAAATAACTATGTATCATTAAAAAACACACATGCATTATACTTATTTTTTTGCATAGCAAATATTTACAATTTGACAAGAGAAATTCTTAATAATAATTTGACAGAAAAAAGAAACATTAATATTTTTTAGAGTTGAGAAGAAAAAAAAATGATACATACAACATAAAAATGATATTAATCCTCCCACATCTTCTTTGATTAGTAAGTTAATTAAAAAACATAAATTAAAATTGCAGCAAGATATTTTTTAACATTTGCTCAGATGCAAATATTATTTTATATTATCAAACAGCATTAAAAAAAGGCATAAATAATAACTTATAAGTAACTTAATAGTCAATGTAAATATGTAGTAACAACAAAAATAAGCAACAAATAATTGGAATTTCATAAACTAAAAAACTTTGAACATTAAAACCAACACTAATCACTAAAAACAAATTCAAATGAATAGTGATCTATTAGCAGAAAAAAAACATTGAATTACAAATTTCAAAACATAAAAGAAAACAATAGAAATAACTTCTATTTCATGGAGTGAGTATATAATGAACTATTTCTATGCAAATTGCACTCTCTCAATTTGATACAATCTAGAATTAAAAAATAGCACATGAAATGCTCAATCTCCTAACTAATTTTTCACATTTAACTTTATTTGGGCACATAAAAAAAAAGAAGAACTGCCTGAATTTCTGAATGGAAAAACAGAAATTGTAATTTTGCTTGTGAGATATTTTTAAGCTCTGTCCAGCATTTCAAACAATGCTGGACAGTTACATATGCTGATTAATAGAAAGGGAGAATATGAATAAAAAAAAATTACAAACATACATTTTTTTGAGCAAAAAGAATTTAAACATCTAGCTTTAATGATCTGCATTTTAAATTCATTAAATCACATATAATTAATTACGTCATTAAATAAAAAAGCAAAATGTTACATGAAAGTTTATTTTGATAAACATGTTTCAATTTTCATTAAATTATAGATAGTTTAATTAACAAACATGTTTAAACAGGACAAAAAATTCCACTTGATGATAATTTAAGTTGAAAGATATTTATCACTATTTTGTCAATAATTGTTATACCAACTGACCTTGTAAATATTCTATTTATTTTTCCCTCTTTATTTTAACTTGAAAATGCATATTTTAGAATTTTCAATAATGAATATTATATAATAAGGAAATTCAGTAGCATACAAACATCTAAAAATAGTGGTAGTATTTTCTGAAAACTTTCTTTGTAATAACACTTGCTTGTGTATAATAGCAATAAATTGTTGAGAGCAAGTCTATTGTTGCTATTTTTGGGATCACATAAACCCAGGTCTTCACTTCAACCAATTATGTAATCAAAAACTGCTATTAAATATTGCAAAAATATTAGTTATTAAATAGAGTTATTATAATAAAGTTTGTTACTCACCATGCCCCATTTTATTCAAAGATTTTTCTTTCTCCACAACAAGCTCACCTAAGTGAAAATACAGTATGATTTAAAAATACAAGAAATGAAAATATTTTTTATTAATGAATAATACAAAAAGCATTTTAAACTCAACTGATCATCTAATAAATTATTCAGAAAAACTTGATGAAAATAGAAATGTACTTATTATTCATCAATAATAAAATATATTTTAAACACAAAAATATAACACATTAATATTTTAAAAAAATCTAAGTTGTTTATAATATGTATCTTTCCATCCTAATCGGACAATCATTTAATTCAATTAAAGTTACATACAATCCTATTCTAATTGAAGTCAAAGAATTATACATTTCACTTTTGTTTTTAACTTTTAAAAATATATAATAGTATACAAAATTAAATTAACAAATTATTGAATTAAAAACATATGCTTTTTTTAACACAAATATCAGTTTCATCAAATACTGTATATTTTTGTAACATAACCACAGAAAACAATTCATTTCCAAATCACACAGACATCTACCAATTTTCAAGTAATTTTAATTACAGAACTTAAGACCTTCAATCTCAGATTCAAATTTCTCAATCATGTCTTGCCTTAAACTATTACGCCATAAATGATGCATGTAATTACAGTCGTGTGTGGGTTCATTTTTTTTCACATAAATTCAATATTATATATTATAGGACTAATTTAAGATTACATAATCAAAGTGGCATAGCACATCTCTATTCTGCAGTGTGATCCTACTAAAGAGCCCAAAACAAATTAACTTTAAAAAATAAATAAATAAAAGTAAGCCTGTGATAAAACAGTCCAAATATAAATGTTAAATAATATTAAAAATACATTTACAAAGCATTATTTCCAGATTATGTGAAGCATCTAATAAGGTTCATATTGATCTCTTTTTCACATAATTTTCAGTTTCATCTAGACATCAATTAAGTTATGCATATTTAGTTTTGATTATTGCTGGATTTTGTATGCATGGAACAAGACACTTTACATGAATTACCATTCCATGTTACTTTTTCAGAAATTGGTTGATTAATTAGAGTAAGATGGATACATCCAAAACAATAAGCAAATTTTAACAGTCTGAAGAAAAAAAAATTTAAGATAAGAAAAAATAATTATATAACATAGAGCAATATCTACATATTTTCTTCATGCAACAATAAATTGCCATAATAATTTTAAAAAAAGATAAATAAGGATTGCCATAATAATTCAATAAAGGATAAATAACAATTTTTCATAAAAAATAGTTATTAAAAGAATAATAATTTTTCAGAAATAATTCACGCAAGAAGTTTAGACGAATTCTGTCCTATTTTAAGCAGCATTGTACAGCAATATTTGATTGTAAATGCATTATTATTTTTGTTATATTTTAATTTTTCAGCTTCAGTTTCACAATCCCATTTATTGATAATTAACAATATTATATATTTATTAATTTCATGTAATATCTATATTTACTTGAAATAAATAGAATTTCATTAAACCTTTTTAGTTAGAGGGAATAATTTTCATCTAACAAAAAATAATAATAAAAATTATACTTTAATTATTATTATTTCTAATATTTGGTTTATGTACAAAAATATATATTCTAAAATAATGGAAAATTTTAATAAACTCAATAATATTTTGAGAAAAAAAATAATAACTCTTATATGAAGATTTTTCTAATTTTCGAAAATTACCTTTGTCATTAACAGCATCCTTTTCAAAAAAGAAAGATATTTTGTCACCAGAAGTTATAAAATAATCATCCCGAGCCTAAAAATAAATAAATAATAAACAGTAAAATAAATGCATGCAAGAAATAATTTTGGTAAATACATTTTAAATAAAATATATATATATATTAAATCTTATGTGTTTTTCAGGCTCAAATTAATTTTTAAAAAAAATCAAACTATTGAGTAAAATTATTATCCAGATGTATCCAAAAAAATGTAATTATTTAAGACAATTAATAAATATTTGCACAAGAAAGTTAAATTTTTAATTCTTGAAGTATCTTAGATAATACATTTTAAATAAACAACTCTAAATTAAAACTGCATTCTTTTTTTATAATATATAATATTTTAAAAGAATGAATAAATCATATACATTAATCATTAAGGGGAACCTTTAACACAATATTTACATAGTGAAATATTGTTTCAGTTAATTGAGAATTGCTCAATGGTTATTAAACAAATGCTTATGTATGAGTGGTCTGAAAAGTTTACGGTCTGACCTAGATGTGGTCCTCCCGGAATTACTTCGACTAAAGCACTTCAAAGTGATATCCTTGTTTAATACTTATTGTTTATTTGAAATGATTTTTGTTTGGCTGTTTACACATTGGTCTGTTTTAAAATCTTTTATTTTTAGCGAGGTATGGAAAAAGCTGAAATGTGAGTTATGATAAAATACTATTTTATAAAAGGCTTGTCAATAACAGATATTAAAACTTAGTCAGATATTATAAAAAGGGAATATACTTCTTCATTTACAAAGGTTAAACATGGGTTTCAGACTTTAAAAATGGTCATAAAAGCACTCTGGATGCAGAGCATTCTTGAAGACTAAAATTAGACACTGCAGATAAAATCATTCCAGTTCACAAAATATAATAAATGATGGCCAATTGAAATTGATAGAAGTTGCCAGAAAGATTATCCAAATGGAGGTATATGAAAAAAATGAATATACCATATTTTAATCAATATTTTGGGTACAAGAAACTTGTTAGCAAGATGAGTGCCATATTTGCTGACTTTGGATTAAAAAAAACTGCAGCGCATGACAATATCGAAGCTGTACAGTTCAAACCTGAATGATTTTTTACTGTGTTTATTGTGGATGAGACATGAGTCCATCAATATACTCCAGAGACCAAACAGTAATCAACACAGTGGACAGTAAAGGATTAATCAGCACCAAAAAACAAAGCAAAATAAATGAGCAATTTGCTGGAAAATGTTTTGACAATAGATTTTTGGGATGTTAAAGAAATTTTATTATTGGATTATTTTGGAAAAGGTAGGACCATATATTCTAAATATTATGTTAATTTTGATAAATTTCATTCCAAAATCAAAGAAAAAGGACTCAATTTGGCCAAGAAGAAAATCCTGTTTCACAATTGTGATGGCAAAACTTCTTGAACTTAAGTGTGAAATTCTTTCTCATGCAGCCTATTATCCTGATATGGTACTTTAGACTGCATATCTTCTTTAATATGAAAAAATGTCAGCTAAGAAAGAAATTCTGTTTTAATGTCAAAGCCATTTCAGCAATGAGTGTCTACTTTCAGGCCTTAGAAAAAAAAACTCTAACAGAAAGGAGATCCAAGCATTGCAGAACCACTGGAGTCATTGCATGTTTTTGGAAGAAGACTAAGTAAAAAAAAAAAAAAAAAAAAAAAACAATCACTAAACAGATTTTTTTACATTTTCCTGGTTAGGTCAGAAACTTTTTTTATCCTTCCGCATAATTTCATTTATGACACTATATTATATATATTAAGGTGTTAAAAAACAAATTATATACTTACATATTAAATAAATATTAGTAAACATCTTTTAAAAATAAAATTTAAAGTTAACTTTAGCTAAAGTCTTTATATTTAAAGCTTGAGTTTAAAAAGTTTACATTTTCAGTAACTACAAATATGAATTAAAAATTAATTAGTTCAGGAAATACTTTAGATTGAAACTATGATATACAATAATGATGATTTTATAATTAATTTTTTTAAATGTACTGTCATGCATATTAAAATAATACCTGAACTCAAATTATTGAAATAATAACCTTATTACTATAATTCTATTGAAAATAATGATAAATTCCAGACATTAAAGAGTAAAAAATTTCTAAGAAATTGAATTTGTTAGAAATGTAACAAATTTTTAAAGAATTATGAAATAAATAAAAAGGTATGCTGAAAGGAATTTACATCCAAATATTACTTGGTCTTTCCCGGTATGAAATATGGAAAAGTGTTTTGGAAGTTCCATATTTTGAACAATTGTTGAACATTCTTGAAGAAGTCTATTTACTTCTGATGAACTTATAAAATTTTCAATCAAAGCAAATCCTTTGTTGGAAAACTGTAGGAAATATAAATATTATTCAAAAGAGAAACACAAATAAGGAAATAAAAAATAAGTTCGTGAAGTCTTTTTAATATTCTTTAAATTATTAAATAATTCAATAAAGTATTTCATGATATAATCACATCATGCTTAATGATTATTATCAACATATAAAGATGAATTTTCTAATAATGCAACTTTCAAAAGAAGAAAATTCTATTTAATTTTTTAAAAAAATTCATGGAATAAAATTCAAAGTAATATTCAAATAATTTGATTTCTATTACAGATAAAACGATTATATTTCAAAGAAAGGAACAAAAAGAATTTTTTTAAAAGCATGTATGCCATTAAATTACTTTAAACATAATTATATTATTCAGAGTTTTTTTTTTTGTATTATGTTATTAAAATGACATTAAGAGTAATACAAAATAACTTACCTCTTCGAAGATACGTTCGGAATTCATATTGTTAGCTCAAAAACAAGAATTAAAATATTGGAAAGTTTAAAAGTTCTAGAAATTGTTGGGCACTTTTTAGCCGTTTTATCGCAAATCATCAGAAAAAAGAAATGTTATCAATAGCGCCCAAAATAGAAACTTCCGCCGCTTTGAAAAAACGGTTGCCGGTTGATCTTTGAATCGCATGTTTGCTATTTTATTCCATGTGATAAGTCACGAGTTGTGTTTGTTTACAAATAGCATTACTCGAAGTCACAGTTACAACTAATAAATCAAAAACGTTATTATTTTTCGTAAGACAAAAATAAAATCAAAAGGTAAAGGTTAATAGTTAAAAATAATAGCGTAGGATAAAATTTTCTGAATGGTAGGGAGTTAATGGAAGAAATAGCCAGCATAGTTTTCAATTCAGAAGGTGCTTATTGATTATTGATTCGATTATAGAGACATAAAAGTAATTATGTTTTATTAAATTTTTTTTAACAATTTTTAAATCTATTCTTAGAGCTCAGAGTAAGCACAACGCTTTTGAATAAAACTGTAGAACCTCATCAAGAATTATTTTTTATGAATGAATAAAAAATTCATGATATATATGAAACTTATTCGCTACATCGTAATTTTGATCATACTTAAAAGTTGTTTAGATTATCCTAATTTACTTTTAATATTTATAGTTAATAGTTTTATTTGGTAACTCTGATTACAAATAAATTTTCTAAAACGTGTTTTCAATAAATATTTTTTTATTATTATTAAAGAAAGCATTATTTGGTGATAAAAATGTATAATTGAAAAGAAAATGAAAAAATTAAATTGAAAATTGTGGACGTGCATAGTTGCATGCTCTAATATGCTCTAAAACTACATAGGAAAAAGTTAAAAATTTGAACTTTAATTTCCTTCATGCATGCACAATTTACAATGTACAGTCTGTTGTTGTTGTTACATGCTCACATTGGTCAGCAGTGCTAGACAAGGTCCATGACTGAATGGGGAAAGATTGCAGCCTCTGTTAGTCATTAGGATTAAAGCACCTAGAAATAGGTAGAGAACCAAATCAGCTCTATCCCATACATTTGCTTGCACAACTCCTTTTTAAAGGGGGGGGGCATTCATACATCTCACAGAGAGCACACAGAAGAACAACCATGCCCTGACTGGGACTCGAATCCAGGACTCCCAGAAAACTAGGAAGACGCGCTACTTCTGTGACAGAAAGTCGGTATGTACAGTTTTAATGTCTAAGCGATCTGGTTAATATATATAAGTTTTTACTATGAAAATAATCACAGTGCGGTGAAAGATATCTTCTCCATGCAGCTGTTTACGTTTGCACCATCGTAAGTAATGAAGGAGCCAGGCGAGATCCGATGTCTGATGGATTTCCTGTCTGAACAGAGTTCACTCTGATGATTTAAGGCGCAAATGAAATAAAGTGTGTGGATTTTAATCGGAATGATTCCTTAGTGTTTTATTTCTGAAGATGGAATTATAACAACTTTCTGATGGAAATCAAATTATTTCCCATACGGCTTTCATCCTAGTACTGATGTTATTGACGTCCCTTTAAATTTTTACGGAATATGTTTTTGTCTTTGTGCTTTTTTTTTACTTATTAATTTTACAAAATTGAAGAAAAGAAAAGCAATGCAGTATATAGAATTAATTGTGATATATGTCGAAAAAATATAAATTTGATTTTGGAAAACAGCTCATCAGCTTTCCAGTATCGAAAAGTTTAAACATTTCGGCTGAATCTCTATCTTGAGATTGTTCTATAGATTAGATGATTTAGATGCAGATTTAGATGTTTGTTCTATTTCTGTTTGTGCGCATCGAACTTTTAATTAATTCCATTTGATTCATATTTTTTACTATGGAGTCGTATAATTGATTTTTCATTTTCGTCTCACTGTATTAGTTTTGGAATTTTGATCATTTACATGCTATCGATAACAACACATTATTTCAATTCTTTTAAAACTTTATTAATTATTTATTAAATTAAAAAAAAACGTCATTTTGTGTTTTAAATAGGATTTTGGGGGCTTAACTTCAAAATTTGGCAAAAATTACACACTTTATGTACAGCTTTGTGAAATTTATAAAAATCTTTTGAAGTAAATATGCAGTGACATCTTCAGTTCCGAAGGTCATTAAAAGATAAATAGATGAGGAAATTCAAGGTATGAGGAGAACTTGAAATTCTATGCATTGCTTTCAATCGAAAGATTATATGATTTAGATGCAGAAATAATTAATGAAACTCACATAACCAAGTAGAGAATTAAAATGTTTGTCAATTTATTCTTAAGATAGTGAGCCGCATGTTGCATATTTATGTACTTTTGAGATGCTAATCGTCGACAATAAAAACTATTCTTTTATAGATATTCAAATTGGTAAATAGCTGTCTTTTTATTCCAAGCTTGGATAAAAGAAATTCTCAGAAGAGCAATACAATTTCGTATTTTAAGTTAGCTTAACGTTTCTCACCTAATTTAAAATTCCATTTGCATGCAAACTTTATATTCCTTATTGTAATAGTAAATAAATAAACTGAAATTGCGTACAAAGAACATTTTACATGCAGATGAAATATATGAATGAAACAAACTACCACGCGGATTTTCTTTATATGATTTAAGATATTCAATTTTGAGTAAAAATCGAAAAGATCCTATTGATTTGGATTTCAAGATATTCAATATGTGTTATCTGTCTTAGAATGGAAAAGTGGATTCCTTCTGAAAAATGAAAGCCGAACCCATACTTTAAATGTCTTGGAATGAAGATATCACCACATTACTAGAAAGTATCGAATTCAAGGGATATTATCTAAGGAATACCTAATGATATTACCTCCAATTTATTCTTTACTGCAAGGTTTAAAAATGGAAGAGAAAGTATAATGGCAACATGTCTAATTACTCGGATGGTTATTACTCCATCTGCGCTAAATAAATTTGGATTTTATACATTATTGTCATTCCTGAAAAAAGGACATAGAATATTTTCCTTTCTAATTTAGACTTTGAACATTCTCACTTTTAAAACATTTCTCTCAAAGAAAAAAAAATCTTTGGAATAAGCCTGATCATCAATCAGTATTGTCTGTCGAAGTTTCGCTCTAAAAAAAAGGTTTCTAATAAGAATAATTTAAAATTTTTTTCCTCAATCTTTAAAGTATTTGGGCATACATTAAGCGTAATCTTCTGGCCATAGAGTGTGACGGCCTTAGTTTCTAAAGATCCCAATTACTATATGATATGCACACAATGAGCACACACTCGGGTGCGAACAAAATATCAAGGTTTTTTCTGTATTGTGTTTGTAAAATCTACAGACATAGTTTAAAGGCAAGTACGAAATTGCTTACCTTTCATGCTTTTCTTTGTGGTTGAAAATACAGGAGTTGATCTCAACAAGATAACTCATCATATCCGCATTTTTATTGTTGAAACCCACAACTGCACTATTTATTTACAGGTTAATTAGAATAGCGCTAATATTGTTTTCATATAGTAATCGCACCTTGTTGCATCGGCCATCATTCGTTCATAGTAAGCCCACCAAAGTAGGATGGGAAATAATTGACGTCACACCTGCAGGCATGCTCAAAAACCAGTTTTCCCTGTAACAAAATTCCAAATTATCAATATTCATTATATTATTCTTTTTTCCCCTTTTGTTCACGAGGAAGTTATGATCATTTGTAATTGTATCCATTACTTTGGTAAACCTAGTATTTTTGGTTTGTTTTATAGAAAGTTTGCAAATCTGTAAATTTTTTTTATTTTTAATATTTTTCAAATTTATTTATTTATGATTTTTTGAAACGTTCGTTAATAACACTTTAACAGACTTACTTTTAACAATGAAACTGCTTATGAATTTGAACTTTTTATTTTATGAATTCTGATATATATTCACACAGTTTCTATTCACATTTTCTATTTTTATATTCACACAGTTTTTTTATAGGTAAAAGGTAAAGAAATGACCAATCAAAGAAATTGAAACAGAAGAATAATACAAAAACTTGCGACAACCTTTCTGATTTTTCCATTCTTAGTGTCAGGTATCTAAAGCACTTTGAGGGAAATTACTGTAATATTCAAAGAATTTAATTTCAAGCTTTTGCAGAATATCCAAATTTTAAATTTGCCGTGAATAATTTTTTAAAAAAATTATGTTCATGCGAATTTTAGGACAATAAAAAGGCCCATACATATGCATATGTGCACAATATCTCAAAATATTTAAGTGGAAGACAAATGAAATTTAGTGAGTGTGAATTGATTTGCACAGAAATTATTTTCCATCAAATTTGGGGCAAAACTTTTTCGGAATTTTAGTCTGTGTCTTAGTAAATATGTATAAAATCATATTAGGGAGTAAAGATGGAATACTCTTTTTTTGTTATTTTTTATTACATAAATGAGAGTATTGAATGTTTGGTGTTAATCAATTATTTGGAAAAAATTTTTATTGTAATTTTTTTTATTTTATGCCAGAACAAATTTTTTGTGCTGCTTACACGAGATTTCTATTTCATTCAATTCTCTACACTCTATTTGAAAGCATCTAATCGGTATTTAGAAATTTTTATTCGTTTTTTATGACTAGAGGAGTCTTGAAAATCTTACTTTTAACCAGTTTATAAGGCTTTGAATATGAATTTTTTTTGAAATATATGGTATAACAACTGTATATTATTCTGTTAGCAATATATTAATAAAATCTGAAAATCATTAAATTCTCTAGTTTTATAAATTTTTCATTTACTTCACGTCGATTTATAGTATTGAATTTTTGTGTAATTTTATATACTCCATGAAAATACTTAATTTACTATAAAGGATCAAATGAAATATTTAATATATTTCCTATTTAATAATAATGTTGAACCAAGTCGATCTGGAAGTAAAGTTTAAAAAAATGGATTTTTAAGTTATATAATGTTTATAGTAACGGATTATTAAATATTTTTTAAAAATAAAAATTTGCTTTTATTAATCTATTGAAAAATAAAAATTAATTTGTTTTCATCAATAAAACGGATGTCAAAGCAAAAAATTTGAGACTTTGTAATAAAGGGAAAAAATATTATAAAGGAATTCAGGAAACTTTGAAAACATTAAGGAATTAAGTCACTTTGGATGTCATAAAGAAAATTTCTTAGAAGTTAAAATGAATTATAATATGCGTGAAATATCTAGCTTTGCTTTACACTTTAATTATTCCGTTATGATAACTATGCATTTGGCCAAAAAATTATTTTTTACTTTTAAATATAATAATAAACGTGTGTTAAATTTTTAATAAAGTTTGAATAAGAATAGGGTATAGATGCCTTATATAATTTTTCAATCAATCTTTTAAATAAAATAGCACATAAAAATAGAAATAAAAAGAACAAAATTTTGATTTTTTTTGTTACTGTATTGGGAGCTTTAATTGTTCGCTTCATATTTGCTACCAGAATATAGAAAAATCAGAATCTCAATCATGAATTAAAAATATTGCTGTATCTCATATTCTGAATTAAATAAACAAACTGCGAAATATAAAAAAAATTGGAATAAATATTTTATAAAAATTGTATGTAAAGTGTTATAAATATATTTTTGTGTGAAGTTAGTTTTTGTACCCCTTAAACTTCAGTACTGTAATAATTATTGCATTCAGTACTGTAATTTCAGTACTGTAATAATTATTGCAATACAATAAAGGAATAATTGAAATTTGTAAGCCTTTGCTGTCACATATCTATTCATAGGCAGTATAATAACGAGTCAACCGAACTTATAATGTAATAAATCGAAAAGCTTTGGAAATACGTAGAACTGGAAATAATATTTTACTAAACCTTAAGTCTTTTGCTTATTATAATATTTGCTTATAATAATTCAAAACTTCATAAAGAAAGTTACTGAAGCTAGAATTCTGTGAAATAGAAAATAACGGCGACGAATTTTAGATCTCAGGTAGCACATCCTGTAGCATAATATTGTGCAATATTATATGATATTAAACAATATTTTACAATATTATGCTATATTGCGAATATTGATCAGTATTGTACAATATTTGTGTGCTACTAGGGAATTGAACACTGATTCTGACCCAAAAAGTGCTAGTGTTTTTTTAAAAGAATATTTATTTTATTTATGTCAGTAGTAGCGTTGTTCTAGTGATGAATGATGTCATTAGAAATTTCAAGTAAAAGAAAAATAGAAAAAAAAATCAGAATTGTGGAAATCTATAAACACTATTTGCATCATACCCATGTATAAGCTAAATATGAGCCCATAAAGTTAAAATTGGACCATTCGCTTTGTAGAAATAATGAAACAAGACTCAAGATATAATATTCTGTATTTGTTATCATACAAATCACCTTTAAAACTAATAATTACAAACTTGATGTAGAGCACAATATAAGAGTGCTATTTCTCAAGTTCGTTATGCAAGGAAAAAAGTTAAATTGTTCTTTTCACCAGTCTTCAATCATAGTTGCAACACAGTTCATATATTCATCCTATTTTTGTCACAATAAAAACAATTTTCTAAAAGTATTACTTCGGAGGAATTAGTCACAGAATGATTTATATAACGACCTTTATACATAGTTGAAGAAAAAGCTGAGCATTCGTATAGACATTCCAAATTCTTAGAAAATTAAAATGGCGATCGATTAATCATCCGTATAGAAAAATTATTTTTTTCTACTGAAACTTATTTTTTTATTGTAAATTCGAAGAACAGAAATAAGAACAATTATTTTAGGTATATTTGAGATTATTCATAAATATAATAACATAAAAAATGTAATTCTAGATATAATAATTAAACAATTACATTTGTGTGTTTTTATCTTTTTGAAAAGATTTGATTTGAGTAATTGTAATTTGAATATTTTATTAGAATTAAAATATCTGAAAATAATATGACAAAAAATAATACTCCATGAAATTCTAATCCAAGTGAAATATTCAAATAATATTTATTTAAATTTGGAAACTTATACCGGGCTTACACTACGTATGCGTAGAAAGGAACTTATTTATATTTGCCACAGTTTGATAAGATAGATTCAGGGATTCCACGCTTGGCTATAAATTGCCAATTTGGCGTCTCTGAATTTTTCTTTTCCTCTGCGTATCGCATTAAAGTGATGGATATTTAAACAAAGAAACATGACAAAATATAAAAAAAAGTCAACATACCTCAATTTGGAAAACTATAGAAAAAAAAAAGGCAAATAAAACGAAAAAAAAAACACACACACACACCCTCGTATTAGAAATAGCAAAAAATGTCGTAATTCATTTATGATAATAATTTTTTTCACGCCAAAGAAGCCGTCAAATTCTACAAACGCATGCGTAGTACGAAAAAAATAAATAAAAATAAAGCGGTTTGTTGTTGTTTTGTCGAGACAAATACTTGCCATGGATTGAAAAGCAATTTACGAATTTCTGCGCATGCTGCGCTCGCCTTTTTTTTAAAAACTAGTCTTACAATTGCCAGAATGTAAACCTGGCATTTATCACACGAAATTGAATCATTGTTTCAATTAATGTGTAATAAAAATTATTTATAGAATCTCCAAACGAAATTTAATTTCAAACGAGATGCAATGCAACTCAGGAAACGAAATGTAATCGTTTCAGATTAACGAGTATTCTTTAAAAGTCGTCTATTTTTCTTAAATATATAACCATTAAAAAAAATCTTCTCAAGGAATGGGCTTTATAACTATAATGAATTGTAATCGGTAATTAATTCAATTTTAAATAATTACATCCAAATATTTGAACAAGGTTTCATATTGTTCAAACAGTACTTGAATCAAATATTTTTTCTCGATTACTTCCGTTTTCAAAAATAATTTATAAAATTATATCAGTTACTACGAAAAGTTTTACCATTATTGAGGGAGAAATTTTTTTATTTTATTTTTTATGTTTAAAAATAAAGTTTAAACCTATTATAAAATTTCAGAATAGAAATTTTTTAGCACATATCCGGCAAATCCACCAAACGTATTTAACCTTTCCATTTTGCAAATGCAATTTTTAAATTAATTTAAAAAAAACGAAAGCAGTACAGTATTATAACTATCCGATGATTATTTATTGTCGCTATGACAAACTAATAAGTTTCTTAAATAGTAAAGGTATTTTTGAATTTAAATTCCTATTACAAAAGATGCGAATGAATTATTATTCTACGGAAAGTAATCTTTACAATTTCATAACTATCTCAGTCGATTTGATTTGTTGATTACTGGAAAGAATAAAAATAATACGAATACGAATTTTAAAGATTACGACACGAATTTAAAAGAATAGAATACAAATTTATAAAAAAATGTACTATTACGCTCTACTGAAGAATAATTTATCACACATATCCTTAAAAAAGAATTTTGAACAAAAAGAAAAGAAAAGAAAAAAGAATATCATTTATTCTGTTTTCACTGTTCTAAAAACGTGACTTCAAATTTGCAATCTCCACATGAATGCTCAGGGTAACTATCAGTTTGGTGTCTACCACAAATGATCTGCCAATCTTTAAAGCGATGAAATGAATGCATCTAAATACTGTCGATAAAAACTTCTTATTTTTGCTTATACACAAAGTCTCATTCACACACAATTTTCATCACTTTTCACTTTGAGGTTCGCATTTACCTAAGGACTGTTCTTTGAGCAAGAGAGCTTTTAACTTGGGCAATATTTGCACAGTACAGATGAAATATGATTTCGCCGAAAGGGCGCACAGTAGAACAACTTGAAAATTGCTACAGGAACTCAAAGAAATACAAAATTAAAAAGCTCCATTCTCTCACTGGTAAAATGTCGTTTGGCTCCATTCTGTAGAATTCAATATATTCCATTTCGTTTCAAAACAAAGAGAAAAAAATATCAGAAGTGCTATATGAACATTTATCTTTGGCACTTTTAATACGAATTTCAAATGCCATAACTGCTTTAAAATGTTACCAAGTAATTCTTAAAAAAAAAAAAACAGTGTATATAATATCAATGTAGTGCTAATCTGCAAAAGCATTATTGCAGATTTGAATATGTTCAATTCATATTCCAATCTTCGGCAAATTTTTCAATGCAATGATCAGCTAGTCTTGACGGTGAAAAAAATAGCTGTGGATCTGATTAATGCAACAATCTTTTTTTAAATGCCACAAACGTGACAGTTTATCTTTGTTAAAGAACATTCGACTAATATCAATTAGTGTATTTGAAAATAATTCTTTTTTTTCTGTGTTCGTCAGATTTTGTGTTCTTATTTCGCTTTTAAGCTGTGTTCAATTAACAATAATTTCATAGAAAGAAACTAATTTTGTTTCTCAGAACACATCTTAATTTTTTATTACTTTAACATTTGCTAGCTTTCTTTATTTTAAAAATATTTCTTTTAAATTCTGCAAAATTTATATCTGGCTTTATTATACAAATCATTTTATTTTCGTTTTATCATTTATCATTCATTCCTACTATTTTTATCATTCATTACCACTATTTTTAAATTTTCAAGCGTTAATAAAATACTTTTTATTCATCCGCTCAAGTTCAACTAAATTTTTAAAAAATTGTAATGTATAACATTTGATGTTAATACTGCTTTTTCAAATATTAATTCATTGAAAACTAACATTGTCGACAAAAATCTTCATTTTCCCGCCGCCAAATAAATAACGAATTCAGTTTGTTCTTTGCCCACGTTAATGACATTAGGTTTAACATGTTTTCAGACGATTATTTCAAAAATTCGTTTGATGCATTTAAAATTAAATATTTCTAGTTAATCGATTTTTCGAATTTATTTTGAAATATTTTCGAATTAAAGTAATACAGAATAAAAAGAAATTAATAATTTCTAATATCTACTGTGTACTGGCGTAGAAAATTCGAGCAATTGCGATGCCTTAATTAGCATTGAACCCTCAATTAGCGTTGACAATTCAACTGATGGCGTTTTGATTTATTTTCAACGGAAAGGAACTTGATTTTATTTTTTCCAAATATAGATGAATGAATTGTTAGTTCTTGTTCTTATATCAAGAAATTCAGCTTGTATATAAAACAGTATATTAAGAAAACCAAATGTTGTAAACGAATGGGTTATTAACGTAACTTAAGCATTCTGAACTATGTTCAAAACGGTTTTTTTATGTTTAATTAAAAAAAAAATTAACAACGCATTCCTATCAGCACATGATATTTTATATTTCCAAGATGGTCGAAATTCTGAAACCAGCCAATATGACGAAGCTATCAGAACGTTATTATTGAGCAAGTTGTACTAATATAGTATGGCGTCTGTGATGATTTATTGGTTAACATTTCGAAAACCAACATAATTTGTTCATTTGTTTTTGAATTTTTTTCCAGTTATTGAGTACAGCACTTCTGTATTTTCTTCTCTTTTAAAAATATACTGACAAAATTTGGCACAAAGTTTACTGAAATCAATTTAAAAACAAACATTCAATATTTGGCAAAATGTTTTCAGATAAGAATTCTTAAAAGTTTAATGACAAAATACTAAAATTTGGCACATAAAACTGAGATTTTGAAAACAACAACTCGCAATTCATAGAAAAACAATCTTATTTACAAAATTTTTAATTTTCTACCGAAAGATTTCCTAACCAGATATAAACAGTTTCGGCAACTTTAAGAGTTAAACTATAAACTAATACTATTAAAAATTTGTTTCAATATCTATATGTAAGGTATTAAATGTATAAAGCATAAGGTCATACGTTGAAATAAATACTTCATTATTCTCCTACAAATTATAAATTTTAAATCAAATTATTCCAATAAATTTTAGTATGAAAGTATTGATTAATGAAGTTAAGATTTCTTTGATTTTAAGTATATGATGAATAAAAACAAAATTTATTGGCGTAATATGACGCATAAAACTTAACAATAAATGTTAACAGAATTTTCAGTCTTTAAAATTTTCTTAAAATATTTTTTTCTTCTTTTTAAGATAGATAATATATTAACACTTTTAAACTTTTAATTTAAATCTAAATATTTTTCAATTAACAAAATTACTAGCATAAAATAAATAAATAATCACCCGAAAATTTTTAAATTTCACATACATTAATCTATCATTAATAAATAAATTTTCTTAAATGTAATCCTTTCTAGGAAACATTTTAGATATTCACTAGCTTTTCACAGTTTGCGATAGCCTGAAAAAATGCATCAATATTTTTATCTTATAAAGAATTATCAATGACTAAAGAAATTATAAAATGTTCTACGAATAGAACAAATAGTTCTATTCTGACATCAATTGTCACAACTATTCTAGATCGCATTTTCGTTTCAATGACCAATCTTTGATTAGATTCCGGTATTCGACATCGATTGCGAAAATCTATATTCGAACGTCAAGATAATCGCTATTATATAAAATACAAAATCAAATTCTTTTTAATTCTAAAGAATTCACCCCATTATAACATATTAAGTTTTTTGATACTAAGCGACTTCGTTTCTTCTTAAATTTCTATTTAAAAAGATCTAGAACAGCTGTAACTGAAGTTCCTGTAATGATTTCCAGATGGAACTGCAAACGCCATCGATGTAGTTATACATCTGTTTCATATGTAATTAATTATGGTTGCCTACAATTATGAAAATGGGTTATCAACTCAAAAATGATGTCGTTGTAGAATAGCGATTCAAATACAATCCATGCTGACTCCTTTTAGCTGCCTACTTGGAAGAGATTAGAGTAGCACGTATTTAGCAGTTTTTCTTTTAATAATAGGGTTTCGAAAGTCCATCTCTACAAAACGTCTCTAATAATTGTCTGTCATTCTCTATCATATATATATATATATTTGTTTGAAAAATGTTCTCGTAATCTTGTACATGTCCATCCTGTAATTTTTTTCGACGAAGTCCTAAAAAAAGAATCCCAAAAAAAGTTTGGAATTATTCAAAGCTCGTAGCACCAAAGCATGTAATCGAATTACAGTTTTTTTTACAATTGTAGGAGTTAGTACTAAGCAACTAGTTCAAGTGCACCATCATTTCCGTGCTTTTAACAGCAGAGTTCGGAAAAAACTATATACTTGAGTATCAATATAGTTTATATTTTTGTTATATATAATATCAAATCCTATATGGCGTGGAAAGGTTCCTTTTAACACAAAATTGTTCTTAAAAAACTGCAGCTTCAAAGTTCCTTTCCAATGTATGGATAATACTTTGTTCTAAAATATGAATCTATGGATAACATGTTTTTACTTTAAGTATGCGATATAAAGTTCGAAGAATGTAGTGATAATTTTCTTTAAATTTCATATTAAGTAAGTAAATGATAGTATTAATTTTTGAATGCTTATAATATCATAGGATTCTTTTCTGACTTCTTTCTTTAAATAATGAAATGACTTAGAAGGAAAATCGTATTCTAATTCGTCTACTTGCATTTTCATTGGCTGTAAAACTATTCCTTGAAGCAAACAAAGAATAACTGAAAACCATTTAATTTTTATTTAGTTTTCTTTCTTTCTTTCTTTCTTTTTTTTTGACGTCGTCACGATTATTTCAGATGATTTTTGTCTTTGACAAACTGTATCAGGTTTTTAAATACAAGACATCATATTAGATATCTGCATAATAGATGAAATACTTTCTTTTCAAATCCAAGTTACTAGATATCTATATTTATATGAATTTAACGTCAGCATATTTCGAATTATATTAACTTAGTGTTTTAAGTTTCAAGTATAACTTATTTATAATATCTTTTAAGTATTTTACATATTATAAGAATACTGACAGAATCGAATTTTTTTCTTCTTCATCGAATAAAATTCACCAAAATGTTTTTTCAAAACAATTATTTCATTTGCTATTCTATAAAAAGATTCTATCTTGCTTTTCATTTTTTCTTGTTCGAAAGTTTAATTACACATCTTTAGAATAACTTCACATTGATTAACTTTTTTTTTTGACAACCGAATTGATTTTCTAATTTTTCGCTCTAAAGATTATTTTTTAAAACCATATATTAAATAGCTTAATCCAGCATTTAAATTGACTATTATATTTCGGTTTCTTACGAGCAGATAAAGCATTGTAAGTGAAAGAAAGATCCATGAATATCATTTCTATTCAATCAATAATCTGTAAAACCTTAATTGCTTTGATCAAATATCTGCATCTATATCTGTATGAATCATCTAATTATTTTCTATTTTCATCTGAGCGATTTCTTCAATAGCATTTTAAACTATTAGTCGTTTAACGGACAATAGAAACATTTTTCATTTAAAACATGTTTCATCGAAAAAACGATTTTCCTCTGTTAAATTCTTCTTATGAGTAAAGGATCATCTGAACAAAGATTATTTTTTAAATCTTCTTCTCCTGGCACTTCAATGGGCAGTGAATCAGCACTTGGTTACAGCTTGGTAATAGCTTATTTCTAAGTATAGTTCTAGACATAACTATTATGTATATATCGAAACTACCACTCTTCAGAAAAAGCACTGGGGGCTCGTCTAACAGCAAGTCACCACACTAAAAAAAGTCATTGGAAATTGCAGCAGGATGACAGCCTCTGTACTGGCAGCAAGTACACTGCGATTCTTTCAAAGGTTGCGGCCAATCATGGCCAGTTGGTTTCGTGAAAATGGCAGGCCTCGCCCGCTCTGGCCTGATGTCAGACGCTGTCGATGGACATAAAATTCATAGGCCCGAACTCTGGGGGATCGAAGGGAGGGCTTCGTTTCTGCCTTGGCTCGAAGGGTGGAGGGGGATGCTGATGATGGTGATGGTGGTGATGATGCCGCCGTCGTTTTCTTTTGCGATGGCAGACGAGGCAGATGGTTAGGAAGATGCTGAAAGCGATGCCCATTGTCAGGCCTACGATCAGGTACACGTTGACTGTCTCTATTTCTTCGCCTGAAAGTAAGAAACGCAATTTGTAATTTGGTGTTTTTTGGTAATTACCAACATTAATCCAAGATATAATACGATATCTACTCAGCATTGTTCGATATTCTGAATGACGTACAATAAGGAAGATGTCATAACAATATTGTATATAAAAACTCATGTCGTCTCACATATAAAACAAAGCAGGACTGAAAACGTAAAATGGACTTATAAACTTAACCCTTTAACGTCAGGTGTATCGAATTCGGTACATAGCTTTTGAGGCAAAAGGATTCTGGTTGTGAGTGAGTAATTCCACAATAGCTCATTATGACGTTTTCGGCATTTTCGTATCTGTCGGCAGCAGTAAGTGTTGCCACTAAGCGGGGAAAGGTAGAACTCCGACATCGATCGGAATAAGTCGAAGCAAACCACGGGGAAGATAGTCTACTTGCTATGTTTTTCTTTTAGTTTTTGGCTTTCAAAGGTAAGTTTATGTTTTTCTAAAATTTATTTTATATACTTTATGGTTTTCCTTAATGCAATATGTAATCGTGACATGTAATGAAATTGGAGGAAGAATAAATGTGTGACGAATTCGTCCCTCTGGGCTGTTACGGCGATACAGCAACGTAAATCAATAAATCGCCTCTGAATCCTGATTTGCAATATTTTATAAATATACTTCATAATGCTGTCGTATTTATATAATTGAGAGTAAAGAGTAGTTAAATCACTAGTTATAACATTTACACTTGGCATTAATAGATATAGTATTTGTACCCTATTGGAATTTCAGAAAATGAATCCTGTTAATTTTTATGGGAAAAGGAGGAGGAATGTTGTGTAAAATGTCTTTCTACCACCAGAGGATAGAGATGATCCTCATGCTGGTGAAAGCTCGAGCTATGAAGATGTGGAATCAGAGTCAAAGTTATTGATGATTTACACATTGTGCATGAAATAAATTATGGGAGGTAAAATTTGACCAAGGAAATTCCCATGTTTTGTTAGTAAGACTAACTATTGTAAAGAAGCCTTGGTTTAATAAGGAATTATTTCTTTTTAATCTAAAATTTGTGTGACGGGTTGCCTACCTTCTGGTGAAGCCTAACTGTTACGGGAATGCCCAATGCTCCGAATTTGGCGCATATATTTATTTTTTTTATCAATTTTGACAAAAAAAGTTTAAAAAATGGCCAGGTGTGCTTCCTATGGTCTCCCTTGATTGAGATTTTGAAGGAATATTTTTTCCTTAGGTAAAATTTTTTTTATCCGTAAAGAGTTAAAGCATTTGTTACGGCATTCTTCAGATTGTTAGGTTTGATTTAGCTTTCTTATAATGTAAATGAAAAATGGGAAACCAATAAAAAATATGGCCATACTGTTTAGTATTCCAAGAAAGCTTTGAAAGAGATATTGAAAATCAGTAATGCTTTAAACTATTACAAGAAAAGGCCGGTAAATTTTCCTGAAAATCAGGAAAAGGCATTGGTCGATAAAATTAAACATTAGGAAATCTTTCTATGGTGCAACCATTACATACTAGCCACATTTAGCTTTTAAATTGGCCGCAGATTGAAAACTCTACAATTACCGCAGATGGCGATAATCTAAGAAGTAACACATTTATTTCATCTTAACTAGTTTTGAGTGAATTATTCTTTCAACTATCGTTTTATTTTGAAATTGATTTATTAAAAATAGTTTTTCATAAAACATTGATTTTAATCCTACTTTCTCCTTTTTATTAATTGACTGGAATGAATTAAACATTTGTAGACGAACATTTTTGTAGACTTAATATTAGTGAGATTACAGTTTTTATGAAAAATTGATTAGCTCTTTTTCGATCCAAATAATTTTTGTTCAACTAAATTATGGAATACAAATTTTTACGATGAATAATTTAAGATATTAGAATTTTATGAATCAAAAATCTTTTACAAAAGTTTTTAATTATTTATTTAACATCAATAAAATATACTGATTATAGTTATAGATAATTATTACTCAATGGATTACTAGATTTAAAAATATTAAAGGCTTACAATAGATTTATGAAGGAAAAATTCTAATTGTCGTAAACCGAGTTACTAGAATAACGATCAAAAAGCAACGGATTAAGATAAATGATTGTTCTGAAATATAAATGTTAAGCATGAAAAGCAAAGACACATAGCGAATTTAAAAACGGATAATTCAAATTTTAAAGAAAAAAAATGAAATACTTGTACAAAATAATTAATTATAATTATCTAAAGAACAGTCATTAAAAGAAAAATGAGTGGGTAACATAGAAAAGGTTTTAATCATTATGAATCCAATCGTCCTCAAAACCTCAAAAAAAAAGACAAATTTAACATAAACAAGGAAAGCCGACGGAATTACACTGAATAAATAATTAAAGTTATTCCCAGGTAGCACACCCTGTAGCATAATATTGTACAATATTGTGCAATATTTTATGATATCAAACAATATTCCACAATATTGCAAATATTGATCAATATTGTACAATATTTGTGTGCTACTAGGGTTAAGAAAAGAATCACTTCATAAACATCCATGTCTGGACGATTTAAACAAGCTATAGTGACAGGATTACAAAGGATAAATAATAATTATCAAAAACAGAGTTATTTTGAGATTTACCAGGTATTAACAAATTCAACAAGTAAGGGAATATAATTCATAAGATTAAACAACAACTAAAAGATATGTGAGATAGAATTATTTCATAAATAACAGAAATAATAGTCATTTAATATTATACGTTGCCATATGATAAGGTACATGGATAAATATGACGATATAATTTAATATGTTGTTGCAGCTGATCCCCTTGGTCTAGACCCCTAGACCAAGTCCAAAAGAAGAAAGAAAAGAGAAAACGTCAAAAACACTCTCGCTCTCATCCGACAGTTGCCTCACAGAGGCACCGATACAAGAGATAATATGAGAGGGAGAGGCAATAGCCAAGCTAGGGCAAGTAGAAAAGGTCCTGTTAGGACCGTCGAAGACCAGACTTCTAATGTGGTCAGACCTTAGCCTAGCTAAGGCAGATTGGTCAAGTCTTGAGAGGTTGTTCTGCAAAGATAAACCAGGGCACTCTGAGGTGTACCAATCGTGTTCAGGAGGAATCCTTCAAATGGATTTTACTTTGTCAATAAACATGGAATGAATCTCTGAGACTTTTAAAACAGATGAT
This sequence comes from Argiope argentata, assembly GCA_026289955.1. NCBI lineage: Eukaryota > Metazoa > Arthropoda > Arachnida > Araneae > Araneidae > Argiope > Argiope argentata. The sequence continues at coordinate 11,953,364 of JAOUZG010032859.1, read as the reverse complement.
GGAAGAGTAGAGAGTTTACTACCTTCCACGACAAGTCGATTAGCGACATCATTGCCATGAATACCAAAGTGAGAGGGAATCCATTGCAAACCCACAGAACCTACCTGGGACAACGTAGCCAATTTGGCAACAATATCTTGCCCCAATTTATCATAAACACATGGACAATCCCTCAAGTATTGAATGGAACTTTTGCTATCAGTCAAGATATATCAGAATCAAAATAATTTAATATATAAGGTTTAATAGTGAGAGCCACGAATATTATATTTACAGTCTTCTTCATCACTTCTGTCTGTCCAGCCGCAGTTGGGTTCTCTGTTGCATTTGAGCTCACTGGCGATGCAGTAGCCAGTTTCCCTACACTTGAACTGCTGGCAGTCATGAGCTGAAATTTATGGAAGTAAGTAAACACACAAAAAAAGTCATAAAAGAAACAAAGACTATCAATGTACAATTGTTTTACTTATTTATTCAACATTTCAAGAGATTATATATTTGTACAAAATTATATTAAAAGTTTTGACTGTGCAGCAAGTAAATAAATGAATGCTAACTTTAACTGTATTCGAGTGACAACATGAAACCTAATTGCACATTTAAACTGGCAACTAACTGCATATTGTATTATGTTGCTTTTTGACGTCATCCTCATTTGTTACCCTTGTAGCACATCATGTAGCTTAATACTGTACCGTATTGTGCGATATTATATGATATTGTACAATATTCCACAATATTATACAATATTGCGAATATTGATCAATATTGTACCATATTTGTGTGCTACTAGAGCACCGGGACGATTCAAAAATTCTTTAATACCCTAGTAGCACATAAATATTGTACAATATTGTTCAATATTCACAATATTGTATAATATCATATATTATCGCACAATATTGTACAATATTATGCTAAAAGATGTGCTACCTGGGTACAAATGTGCAGCGCATTCTTCTAAGCAACACATAACTATTTTTTAGAAATAGTTATATGCATTTTTTACAAGAAGAAACAGGACGTGGTCTCACATAAATTAACTCAATGTGTATCTGGATGCATGAACAGGAAAGTTTACCAGTTGATTTTAGAGAGGAAGAGATGGTTTTATGCTTAAAATCTGATAGTTTGTATTATGATAAACAGTAAAGGAGATTTTTTTAAAACATGAGTTAATGATTATGACATTTATTCCTAAAGTTTGAAATAAAAAATATCATGTAAATAAATAACGAATCGTATATTATCAAATCAATGTAAGGGGAAAATTGTGAATGCATGTCGTGCCATCTGGTATTGAATTTGAAAAATAGTTGTTTACGATATTCCACAATAATTATAATATCGAAGTATATGATATTTTTAGTGATTTAAATGCAGAATAAATAAAAAGAAGTATTTATTATCGTATATGAATAGCTTTTATATTATAATACAAGAAGAATACACAATACCCAAAGAATATATATAATCAAAAAGCGATCATCTATTGAAAATAATATTAAAAAAATTAATATCAATGTGATTATCATGTTTTTTGAAATCCGTTTTTGATTCTCTTGTCTAAGAGAATATAAACGAAATCAAATGATAATATAAGACTATGTTTGTCTTACTCTCAGTAACTTCCGTCCAAACAGCTTTAAATCCTTCAGCTCCTATTGCTTTCTCAGCAGTTGCAAACCTAAAAGAAATGGAAAATAACAAATTGAAAGTGACAGATGAGAATTCTAAGTTATCGTATGCCAACAATATTTTTGATTGGCATTTAATTTATTTTGTATGAAATTGATTGTTACAATATGGCTATTTATCGGACAATTTTAAATATCTATTAAAAAAGGTATTCTTAGATAGAATGGTAAATAACGAAATCAAAATATTCCGAAACCTACATAGCTTTTTGCTTATATTACTATCAGACCAAAATTAGAGAATGTCATTATTCTCCTCTGAATGTCGACATTATTTTGTAGTGTATGTCAAATGAATGGTGGTTTAAATGTGAATTTTTATATTCACAGGAGAATATTGCTATTATCCAAACATCGACATTGTATAAATACCGAAAATCTGTATTTCATTGATAAGACGATGGTGAAGATTTAGTACTATTTAGGAATTAAAAACAGCTTATTTAAGAAATTGCATATTTTTTTCCCACTTCGTTGGAGCATAAGCAAGACCGGAAGTTCAACAATAATTTAAAAATAATAATAATTAAGAAGCAGTATATTTAATAGCTAATTTCAATGAATAAATTTAAAACTATATATTTTTTGTTGTTTCTAATGGAACGTGCCATGGATAAACTCGCTCACTCAGTCAGCAATTTTAAGCCGAGGGTGAGTTTCTTATTTTTCGAAGTAGCGCCATCTAGGGCCAAGAGTACGTCTTAGATACTCAAGCATTACATTCGCTTGCACAGCCCCTTTTTAGAGGGGGGATATATTCACACATCTCACAGATAGAACAGATAAAGAAGAACCATGCCCGAACCGGGACTCGAACCCAGTACGCCCGGGAAAGGGGGGGGAGACGCTCTACCCCTATGCCAGGGGGTCGGCCCTTTTGTTTATTCGAAGTTTAAACAATTCCACACTCCTTGCAGTTTCGATAGAAATGTCGCAACATATTTCTTAGATCTAAAAGAGCCAACTATCTATTAAAAAGTTACTACAGCTCTCTAAAAATATGAAATGTAGATGGATAAGTTATTTATTTTTTAACCCTAATTTCTGAACAGATCACCTCACAAAAATATTTTTACATCATTTTTAAATTCAAAAAAAATTAGCTTTATAAGGTCATTATCAATTTAAATGCAGTACTTTTTTTTGCTGAATTTTAAGATTTTTTTAAAAAATATTAATTATATTAGATATAGCATTGTTCTCTTTTGTCAAAGTTGATGTTAAGTTGCTTTCTACAGACATTTTTACTTTTATTTTAATTCTTAAAGTAACAGTAGAAATTTTAAAATGAACTTGTGGTAATTCAACACTATATTTTAATAATGATAAATTTTACATCATATGTTATCCCTTTAAAAAATTTTAATGCATCTAGCTAACATATAATGTTTTTTTTTTACTGTTTTAGCTTAAGATCACTATATATGGTTCCATTTCACTTAATAAGTTTATTAATTTTTATTGCATTATGATCTGCAAATGGAGAAAATGAAATTTCGTTTAAAGTAATTAAATATAATATTAATTATTATTAAATATGGTTAAGGATTCTAAAACCTCTCAAGCGATTCAATACAAAAATTGGAAAACTGATAGACATAAAATAATATGTTCTTTCTTTCTATCTTTTTTTTTTATAAGAAAATATACTAAATAAATACAGACGAAACTGTGGTTATCGCGACTAGATTTAAACAATAAAAAATTAATTTAAAAAATAAATGAAAAATAGTCATGTTTTACAAGTTTGACAATTTATAAGATAGCAATTAATTACTTTTGTACCGATGAGCAGTTTTCCCCATAATGCAAGGTCATCAATTAAAAAATATTTTTCGATCCTGCCAAAAAATTTTTCAACCCAATATTGAAACACGCGCACACAATTTTTTTTCGTATTTACATATGATGAGTATTAAAAGTAGCGAAAAATTCTTTAGAAAAGATAATTTAAAAAATATAATATTGTAAAGCTAATTATGCAAACCATATTTTGTCATTGAATTCTACTGGAAAAAATTCAGGATATTGAATGGAAATATCCTGAATATCTGATCATTTAAGGTTTAATGATCACTCTGCTGTTTCCTTACGTGACGTCATCTCAAAATAGTGTTGAATGGATGACCCGAAAAGAGTAGTAAAGATTTTTGTACAAAAGACTATTAAATAGAAATCCAAACTTATAAAGAAAATACCTTTATATATATATATATATATATTGACAGGTATTATGTAGAGTTATATATTTATCGTGTGCATCTATACAAAAGGAATACATTCTAAATACATTTTTTGGTATGCATGTTTCCTATTAATAATCTGTATTTAATGTATTTAATCTGTTAATTTTTATAACTTTAAATTGAAAAAGAAATTACATTTCATTTTAATATGTAATAAGAAAAATTATAAGTCTCCATTTCTGTAATGAAATTTTCTTGAAGTATTTAAAAATGAAAATATTTGTAACTGCATTTCAGGGTTGAAAAAATTTATACGTGCGTTTATATTTTAATTTAATCTGTTATTTGTATTTTTATAAAGTAAACAAGAATCAAACCAATGAGATGAAATTAAACTCACGTGAGTTTCAGAACGCTATTGGTGGAAGTCATTTCCAGAGTGTCATTGCTGGCTTCCATGCCACATATCTCAGCAGGGGCTTGGCTTAAATTCTTCCACACTCGGACCACAGCACCGGGGCAGCCCCGTTCTGTAGAACAAAAAAAAAATCGATGAAATAAATAAATCATTTTTGCTATTAAATTAATTTCGTGTATAGTATGATACGCATGATATATGTTGGCACATTTGTATAGAAGAAAGTTTATATACTGGTACAAAGTAGACTTATTTGAAAGGGTGGCATAAAATGATACTAATTAACTAGTGGTACAAATAAAGGCTTAATCTACTAGAATAAAGCATTATATGTGAAATGGGGGTACAAATGTAAACAGAATGAAATGCAAATAGAAATTTGGGCACAGTAAATGTAAATAGAATAATGGTGTGTTAGTATTGTTAGATTAGAATGGATGAGGGCTTATACATAAGTACAAAGTAATCTTATACCAAATGGTAGTGTAAAATTATTCCTTATAATGCTCAAGAAATGGCGTAAGTAACTTGATAGTGATGTAGCGTTACCTTATAAGCCAGATAATATCCTTCGAGCTGAAGGGTCCCTTTAGCTTGATCAGTATATTATCTGGCTTATAAGGCTAACGCTACAGTGATGATGGATTATATAAAGAGGGTGTCAAAAAAATAATGATCAAAGTCTTCTCACATTTGAACACACTAAGTGAGATGGATCAAAAAGTAGTATTACTAAATGATGTTAAATTATCCGTTTAAAATCGATTTAAAACGAAATACAAGCCACAGTTACTAATTTTTTTAATCTGTAAAGATGAAATTTCAAAATAAGAATTTCTGGTCTCAATAGTGAAATTTTATATTCTTTTATTGTTGTTGAAAAAAGTTTTTACTATGGATGTATATTGAAATGGTTTTGCTATGGATGTATATTGAAAGTTTGTCTTCTAGTTTAAAACGGATTTTAAAGGAAATACAAACGATAGTTGCTAATTTTTTTCAATCTATGATGATGGAACTTCGAAGTAAGAATTTCTGTCCTCTGTAGGGAAATAATGTAGTCATTTTATTGTTGGAAAAAGCTTTTACTATGGATGTATATTGAACTGGTGCTAGTCAATACAATATTAAATAGCTTGTTCCAATTCAATTTCGGAATTCTCCGTAGATCCTGGGAAGAAAAACAAACATGATGTCGAAG
>JAOUZG010032859.1:11925907-11939563 GCA_026289955.1 Argiope argentata | reverse complement strand
TTTTTAATTACTTATTAGCTTGTTGCCATTTACGTCTAAGGAAAATATTAAATGCGATTTGTTTTCCAGCATTTATTAACAGGTTTATAAACAATTATTTTTGTAAAAAAGGATTTATTAGATTTTTAATGCAATTATTTGTAACAAAAAAAAGTAAATTGAAATAAATTGTTTTAGTGCCAGGTCAAAGAACAACTAATAAAGCTTAATTGAATTGAGGAATTTTTTAATTTCCCTAATTAGACTGAATCTCTCCTGTTTATGTATTTGCCCAAGATAATACCAGAAAAATTTCAAAATTAATACCTATTAATACCAAAATGGAATGTGCGTATATATTTCTGTGTATTGGTGTATATACTGTGTGCTCAAGCCTAGTTATTTAACTTAAAGTTTCCAAAACTGGCACATATGTACTTTGTAGAGTAAAAATAGGCATCTTGGTGCAATTATTTTGAAATTTTATTTAATTAAACATAAATTAAAATATTGATATTTCTTTCATCGTAACTTTCAAAATACTAGTTCTAAAAGTAATTATAAAGTCAACTTAGGATTAAAAAATGATACCAATAATACCTATTTAATGATGTAAACTTTTGGATGCATAATTTATTTCTATTTTCGATTAATTAAAAAAATTAAGTATACTTCACAACAGTATATTTCAATGTTGAAGGGAAATGTGAATTGTTTTATTGTTCCATTATTAACGATTAAAATTTTAAGACCCGGCTTTTTTTCTATGTTGAGTAGATTTCAGTATAAGATATGTATAAGGTAAATTTTGAATTCAGAATCAAACATTAAAATATAATTTTTAAATTTTATCTATTTTTAAACTTTTTTCCACTTTTCTGATAGATAATTGAATCTATAATGATATAGATTGGAAATTAAGAAAATGATAGTACAGTGAAAAGAACGGTGAACTGATTTAAAATAGTATTAATTAGATATCCATCAAAATCTGAAGTTTAAATATATTTGGCCGAGGAAGTCTTTAAATCTAAGTTTAAAAAATTTAATTAGAATTTAAAACAATGAATTCTGAGAATGAAGTGATCGCCAAAGAAGGTTAATAAATAATTAACAGATATGATTTTAGAGTAGAAGGCTATATTGAATGCTTATAAAAATACCTTATTAATGTTAGTTCTTTTGTTACACAACACATGGGACTAACAACTCTTTTTAATTAAATCTTATTTTGTTATATTCAAATCGTCCATTAATGCTCAATGTCACTTTTGGGATTACTTAAAGAATAACGTGTTGGAATATTCGTTGAAGATACTGATACACAAAAAATTAAGACTATAATATAAAGTTATTATACTAGACACAGGTGCTATGTCTAGTATAATAACCGAAATGTTGGATTATATTTAACGATCAATGGAATTCCATTTTAACATTTTTAGAGCTACGAAGGGAGTTCGTATTGAAATTTATTAACTAAAGTGGTTTTATTAAAAATTTTATAAAACTCCTTACAATATTTCGAATAATCATATGACAAATTATGCTATTTTTTATGATAATTTTCTTTGTAATCTATGAAAAGCTATGTGAACATTCAGAAGCGGTGGCAGGAATTTGCCGACGGGGAGGCAGGACAAATCCGACAGGGGGAGGCAAGCACAATAACTCTCATTTGGCTTCAAAATAACTCAAAATAGTTAATTTTACATTAAATTAAAGAAAATCAAGTATTATTTAGATTCTTTTTCTTTATTCAGATATCTGCCCTTCCTTTCATTGTGAATTGTACATTAGTAAAAAAAATGTTATGCGATATCTCATTCACTTGTCGGATATATTGCCAAAATAAGAGCAAATTATAAGTTAAATGAACGACTATTTAATCAGATGTTGAAAATCTGCAGACTTATAGTCGATTGATCAAAACTTGTCAATAAATTAGCTTATCAACTTTGCCGGTTATATTGTCAAAAGTAGTACAAATTATAAGCTGAATGAATGACATTTGAATCAGATGGCCGAAAATAACATATGTCTTCGACATCCATTTAGGTCTACCAAAAATTGTCTATGAAAATACAGCATGTTATTGATTTACCACCCAATCGAATATTTTGCCAAATATAGTCTAACAATTTAACCATTACTTGGATATTTCGATTGTTTATAATATATGAATTTCAAGGAGGTCTTTAAATAATCATATTCGATAATGCTCAGCTCTCTACAACCATCCTGAAATGGTGAACATTTTTGCCGGCGAAACTCTAAATATCTCGCTGACAGAGGGGGGGGGGGCGCAATTGCCCCCCCCCTAGTGTCCCTGCTATCGCCATTTCTGGCCCCCAAATTGAAATTGAAATTTTATTTTAAGTTTTCTTTTTTAATGCATGAAGTAAAGTAGAGGGGCCCCAAATAAATTTTTGCCCCGGGCCCCAACTGGGCTAAGTCGGGTCCTGTTGTGTCGCCGTTTCGTTCTGGGAAAATTCGGCAAACCTTATTCGTCTACAGGTATTAAGATCAGCTTTATCATCATGGTTTTGTATTAGTAAAAAGAACTCGGTATATTGAGGGGGGCTGTACAAGAGGCTACCTACAGGAGGACAATTGCACCCCTAGCTCCCTTGTTATCGCCGCCTCTGTGAACATCCTGCATAATAACCATAATATAAATAAAGCTTGGATTGTATAAACAAAGTATGCAAAAACATTATCGATGTATGCGAATGCTCAATTTTCCAATTAAGCCTCCCTAAGTCTCAGTAGATTTCGTCATGTCGTACTGACCTGTTTCAAAGATGTATTTTGCCTTGAATCCTTTTCCCGTCATGGCTGCGCTTGTTCCGCTGCTGAAAACCATGGACAGCCGAGGACCCTCAGACAGAACAGGCTGGGGAATGTTCATCCCGCAGAGGTTGAGATCGAATTCGTCCAAGGCTTGGCGTTCCTCCTGACCTTGAAGGTAGATTTTCAAGAAACCACCTTCAGAACACCTGCAGAAATGAATGAAAACGGCACTGATAAATTGAAGGCTGTTAAACAATGTCTTAAGAATTATTTTGATTTTTAATGACGAATAGCATTTGGATCTATGTACATGATGATGTCGTGCCCGCTTTTTACCACGGAAAGAGGGGTGTAGTAGCTTCTGAGGTTATGGACCCCTGAGCAACCGAGGGCAGAAGCCTGACTTCTAGCTCATATGAGGATGAAACACACACCCACGTGCTTGCACAGCCCCTTTTCACCGGGGGGCACATTCACACACCTCACAGATAGAACACAGAAGAAAAACCATGCCCGAACCGGGACTCGAAACCGAGACTCACAGAACACGAAGAAGACGCTCTACTTCTGTGCCAGAAAGCCGGCATGTATATGCATATTTTACAATAATGTAAAAAAAATAGTAAAAGACAAGTAAAATTTTCTTAGAAGCTGTAAAATATTGTAATATTCCCAACAGGAAACAGTGCTGTCTGTTGAAAATTTTTCGACTATAGACTGAAACTTAAATTAAAACATTTAAAAAAGTCAAGACACAAATATGTACTAATTGGAGATATTGACTATATAGAAATTTAAACATCTTAGAAGTTATTATTAAATACCATTTGAACAGTAATTATCAATGGATTAGCTCACAATCGAATATAATGAGTAGATGTGTTGATGCCAATATATTTAATAGAATTCAACAATACATTTGATTCATTATTTTGCTTTAGTTTAAACATTAGGAAATAATTGTTGCTCCTCTAGCTTGCAATTTTTTAACACAGATTTTATTTCGGATTTTTAAACAAAATTGAGTTCGTTAATTATATTTATTTTGATCTCTCTTTTAAAGCAATTTTGATTTTTCCCACTCAGGTATAAAAAATATGCAGATCAAAATTTGGTTTTCCAGTGACAATAGCTAAAAAACTATTGTAATTTTTAAAAATTGAATAGATTTTAAAAATGAGTAGATTTGTTGATGCCAATATATTTAAATATAACTCAACAATAAATTTGATTAATTATTTTGCTTTAGTTTAAACATTAGGAAATAATTGTTGCTCCTCTAGCTTGCAATCTTCTAATACAGATTTTATTTCGGATTTTTAAACAAAATTGTGTTCGATAATTATATTTATTTTGGTCTCTATTTTAAAGTAACTTTGATTTTTCCCACTCAGGTATAAAAAAACTGCAGATCAAAATTTGGTTTTCCAGGTACAATAGCTAAAAAACTATTGTAATTTTTTTAAAAATGAATAATTCTTTTATTTGTATACAAAAATATAAGTATTAATTGCATCATATAAAAGTATAATAAATTATTATTTTGGTTCTGCAATATTTTTGAAAATTTTATTACATATTCTGGCAACATAATGCATTTCCTCAATTTTTTGGTGAGCCAGTCTATCATTTCCTAGAAAAAGGGGTGACAAGTTTTCTTAAGGCTTACTATCAATTCCTTTTTTTTTACTGCTGGCTCTCTGGCTCAAAGGTAGCGTATCTTCCTTGTGTTCAGGAAGTCATGGTTGTTCTTCTGTGTGCTATTGTGAGATGTGTGACTGTGCAACCCTGTAAAAAGGGGCTGTGCCAACGAAAGTGTGTAGCGAAGTCGTACTCTAGGCCCTAGTTGGCGCTACTTCGAAAAACAAGAGACGCTCATTCGGCTTAAATCTACTGATGCTTTCATCAGCGGGGCTTGTCCAATGGCAAGTGCCATAAGTAACAACAACAATTTTTTTATTTGCTTCATCATGTAAAAAAAACCCAAAGTAGTCAGTAAAAAATTAACAATTTTTTAATTTATATAAGCTTTACTTCATATCAATAAGAAAATAAATATACTTACTCTGCATCTTTATTAGGAATTTCAAATTTTTCAAAAATGAGTCTAACTCTCTCGAGATTCTGGTTGTCCTGCAGGCCGTAGATATAGTACTTGCAGACTGTGTTTATGAAATAGGGAAAGGGGTAGTTAGGAGAATACACGTTCCCTGACGACTCCTTCTTACTTAAAATCTTTTGATCGCATTCTGAAACAGGTGAAAAAAATACTTGTTGAATATCTTTAAAATTAAATTCTCAACTCGATTCACAAATTACTCTATTCATAAAAAAATGAGTTAAAATATGAGTAGCATCAGATAAAATTTAATAAGAATTATTCTTGGTCAAATAAATGAGGTTAAAGCAAGGGATTATTTGGAGTACAAAATAATCAATCTACTTCAAAATCCTAACATTAATTATTTAATCAAAGCCAGATAATCACGGCGAGCATTCTCGATAATGTTTCTGCAACTATTTTCAAGATAATTTGAACCTTCATTGATTCATAAAAGCTCTGCACTCGAATTTATTTAAATTAAAATCAAATATCCTTTTCATATCGGAATATTTTAATATTTTTTTTGTCCATTCTTCAAATACATTTGCATGAATGTTACGCATATTATATATATATATATATATATATATATATATATATATATATATATATATATTTGTCTTCAAATACGTTTGCATATATGCTAAGTATATTTTTTTTGTCTTGTCTTCAAATACGTTTGAATATATATGCTCTGCATATTTTTTACCATGTCTTCAAATACGTTTGCATATATGCTAGGTATATTTTTGGTCTTGTCTTCAAATATTCTCATATATACTAAGCATATTCTTTTTTTGTCAGACCTTCAAATGTGCTTACAGATCATTAAGAAAACTTTTTTCAAGTGGTCGAAGGATACACTCAATTCTTATATTAAAACAATTAGATTAAAACTGTTTTCATTCTTTTTATCATGTTGTTTAAAATTACTTTTTTAAGTTTTCCATTTTCTGCATGCGCGCGATTCCGATCTTATTCCGGTATCTTGAAGATGATCTGCAATGGAATATTTTAAATTTTCGGTTCTCAATAATTATACTTAAATTTTTTAATAATAATATTTAATTAAAATTAACATAAATTTTTTTAATTTTGGTTGGGGAAGGAAATAGAATGGTATAAAATTTGTATTGCTTTAAAGGTTCTTAGAACTAAATCTGATCATGAATTTAATCAAATTAAAATAGTCTTTGACAAGATTAACGATTCGCTTAAAAGCGGCAATGTATTTGAAAGACCTTTAATTTTGTGCTAAGGATTAGTTGACGAGAAAGACACTTGGATTGTCACTCTCCAGTGAACTTTCCACATCAAACTAGCCGAATATTTGACTTTGATTGAAAAAATTGGCTCCAGAGTTTCATAGCGAAACGTGGGTGTAATCATAGTCTCCAATCCATGTTTATATGGTTTCAAATTTGTAGATTAATATTTTTAGACATAGTTAAGTTTCAGTCAAGGCACAAAGATTTATTTTTTCTTCTTCTCTATAAGCTCAAAATACTCGACAATATGGCCACGATAACTTTACAACAGCGTGTAATTTTCAGAATATCGTAAAAAAATTTGCGCTAATAGAGCTATTTTCGAAAAAGAAAAAAGTAATTATGCATGGATCAAGCTGGATGAAAAGTCGCAAAAACAATATGATGCAAGTGTCATGCAGATATAATTATTGTAAAGTCAGAAAAAAAAAGGTGATATTGGCAAACCATACAATCCCCACATGATGTTTAAAACACCTGTTTGGTAAAACCAAATGGAATGTGACTCAGATAATGGTGTCTTCTTAGTATAAAATACTCTGCATTAACCCTTAATAACCTAGAGTTTCAATTTTGATACCAATCTTTTAAACCGAATGTTCACATTACTATTAGTTTTTTTTATAGGTTGGCTGTACGTATTTTACTGCTGTATAATATTCTTTCCAACGAAATTTAAAAAAATCAAATGTCAATAGTGTTTTATTTTATCTATGACATATTACTCGCGCAGCAAAGTGAACAAGTAAAAAATTTTACTAAAAGTTTTGTTGAATACAAATTTGATATATTTTCTTTTTCTGAAGAATATAAATACTTGCGATAATAAAAACAATCAACGTTTCGCATTATTTCATGCATAGGTATATCTGATTTCTTTTTGGCGTTAATGCTTGAAGTATCAAAATTGATACCTGTTTTTTTTCTAAATAAATATGTAAAATAAATATTGTGATTTTTTTAGCTATTTTTCCCTTCATCTAGACCCTCAAGCAAACACAGTAATATTAAAAATAAATCACTTTCGTAAATCAGGCTACTAAGGGTTAATGCTGTGATATGTTGAAGATATTGAACGGCATTTAGAACATCAAAAAGTATTGTGGAGATATCAAATAAAGAGATAATAGAATAATATTACATGGTTTGATCGTTTTTATAAAAAATCTATTATTAGATTAAGTAACACCAGAAATGCATGGATACGCCAAGATAGAATAAACTTATTAAGATCCGCTTTGGGTTGTCACACAGTTGAAGATGGACTGATGAAAGCAAGATATTCATTAACTTCATTTTATTGTTCACTTTGTTGAATGATAGACAATTTCATAAATATATTGCAGCAACATTAAGTTTTTTGTGCTAAATGGGGAAAACAATATCATAATCGAGACTATCGCTTACATGAAAAATTTAAAGGCACCTCATGCATCAGATATTAATATTGTTTTCCTATTTAATCTTTATTTCAAAAATGCAGTATTTCATTAAAAAATATTATTCTTTATAGACTGAATGCTATGTCAAAAAGGGATAACATTCTCAGTATTTAGTTGTGCAATTGCATTTTGTACAACGGTGATAGGTCAAGTATATATTTAAGATTTATCCTGAATGATAGGTAGTAAAGTTTTAATGCATACAAAAGCAAACATTTGCCTTTTTTTTACACAAATTTAAATTTCTATAAATATTATTGCTCACGGATAATTTATTGAATTTAGAATAAAAGAAAAGGTAATATAAACGCATGACAAAAAAATATTACAAGATACCTTCATGATGTTCAATATTCTTAAAGTCAAATAAAAGACATATTTCATAAAAATATTATTTTGCATTTGTGCTAGATCATCCATAACACGTATAGACAAAATTTACAGCCTAATTCTTTAACACTTCAAATGTGATCAATAGATGGCGCTGTTAACTCGTCAAAGCTCCATATTCATTGCCGCATCAAACCAGCGATGTTCTTTCTTTTAAACATTGTGATGCTTCATATGTAATATTCTTAACAATTTTGGAACACAAATTAACGATTTTTGCTTTGATGTTTATTTCATTCATCATGCTTTTTAAGTTAAAGTGAAATATTTTGAAGGGAACAACGTAATTTAACAAATCATCGATAATACTTTATAACTTAAAAAAAAAGAATTGATGTAGATTAAATAAATATTAATCATTAGATATAAAAGATTGCTAAAAAATTATTTTAAATTTATAAAGTAAAATAATGTAACAATTACCTGTTCCACGAATATGCTCACCGTCGTTCTTCCCAATGAAATCTGGAAATGAAATGCGAATTAGGAAAAAGAACAAACGCATCATTCTTATTAGATCTACTATATTTTAAAAAATTAGATGGAAATTAATATTTAAATTTATAAATAGTCCTAATTTGCTATGAAAAGATACTAAGTTTAGAAAAATTACTACATTTTTCAGATGCATTTCGTATATTCTGGATTTGCAATAATGTGTAAAATTATATACTATCAGTCGTCATCTCTCTTTGGGTAATCCAAGATTCCATGTTAATTTTAATTGCAACATCAAACATAATATAATACAATAAATATTTTTTGCTATTTATAATCAGTCATCGATTTTTAAGTATGCAGTTTAACTTTGTTTTATTAAAATCCACCACTTTTATTTTCTCGTATACAAAAAGTAAGTGTTGTAAGAATAAAAAAATTGGAACAGATTTTGTCAAATATTCATGCTTCAAAATTATATGAAACAAAAAAAACCCACACATTTATGGAATTATGACTGATTTTTGAAAAATGAAAATTTAAAACCAATTTTAACTAGATGCAGGAATTTTGTTCAAATTGATGCAGATTTCTAACAAATTTTGAAGGAAATCTATTAAGAGAGGGTCTAATACAACAGAACAACTATGAAACATAAAAAGATTTATGAAAAAAGTCTACACAGATTTTTTTTTCATGTGTAGATATGCATCATAATAGAAATCAAATTAATCAAAAGAATGATAGTTTATCTGTTTATAATTTGAGAAACATGTAACCGCAAAAACTTAAAGATGCACCAGCTTTGTTAGTTAATATTTGTTGCACAGTTTTACACGTAAAATGAACTTAATTAATTTGGGAAAATACACACTAATAAGGCGTACTGTTTTCGCTTCTTAGTTTGCAAAGGGAAGAAGATACTACTACGAATACTTATTTTTTCTTTCTAGAAAAGATAGAATTGGGGTTAAAATATTTTTTTGTTAAAAAAATACTTAACGAACTTGAAATTTGACTACGAATTAAAAGAATAAAGAATAATTGCTGACACATAAAAAATTAATCAAAAATATCGCACTATTAATTCTTTTTTTAAAGTAAATACGAAACTAATATCCTTACTCATGTATTCGTTTCAATTTCGCAATTTCATGATTCTATTTCATTGCTCAATCGCTATTGAATGAATATTTACAATTAAAAATAAGATACGCATGAAAAATGGTAGGAAAAAATGGTTATGATTTTAAAGATAAAATTAATTAAAAATTAGTGATCTCCATGTTAATTATCTTAAGTTGAAAATCTCATTATTATTTCGTATTGACTGTTGATGAAATTATTCAAAGTCAGTTACACGACTAAATAAACTAAATTATGCCAAAAGACAATACTACGCAAAGTAAAAATAAGTTACAACATCACCGTATGTGCAATGCACAGGTCGTCACTATTCTCTTAGTTTACTTTCTATATATCAATACAAAAAGAAAAAAAAATGGTTCCAGCTCATTACTTTTAATTTGGCGTAATACGTTCGATGAGAATTTAGTGCTAATAAACAACAATCAAATCCCAATCCAAATTAATAGTCTACTGCGTGGTGTCTACAACGCATAACTAATCATGCGCTTAACTCATTTTGTTTACATTATTTAACTCAGGTTGCGTGATATCCGATATGTAAACAAAACGATGCGTCGCTGTGGAACGCTATCACATCCTTATTAGATTGCGGCTGTATTTATCATTTTCTCTTGCAACACAGACTTCCGGAATTGTCTGTTGCGACCGTAATCGAACAAAACAAGCAGACCTCTCATTTCTTTGAATATTATATCAGTCTCTGTAATAAATAAGAATTACCGAGGATATTGTTAATAAGATAGTTACTGTTATGTCTGCGTTAACCCCCGCCAAAAGACGTAAGCCATATGAAAGAAATACTAACGATATTTTGCATTTCTTTTATATAACTACAATTTCTATATTGCGCTTTGAGCTCGCTCTTGAAATTGAAAAAAGATTTAATAAAGAATTTACAGAATGTGCAAGTTTAGTTGATGAAAAGTTAATAGTAAAATATTAAATGATTTTTACTATTATAAGTTTTAGATAATTTTAAATTTAACCCAATTTAAAAACAACAACAACAGCATTTTAAAAGAAGCTAAGTAATTTGTTTTTAAAATTCAGTTATGAGGGGTTTTTTTCGAATATATGATTACGTGCAAAATTTACACTTCTCTGAAAAAGAACATTTCTTTTCTAAACCTCTTTTTCAGTTCTTAAAGAATATTTATTAATTTTACTTTATATAAATATTTTTTCTGTTCAAGAATATTGTTTAAACTAAATATATTAAAATTATTAGCTGCAATATCTACAGCTTCACTTGCGTTTATTTATTCGATAATTATGCAAAAAAAGAGATTAAAATGAAATCTGCTATGCATATTTCAATGTATCATGTCAGATCATAATTTCTTGAACGACCAGGCACCACGTGCTCTTTCAAGTTAAATTGTTTTTTTATTCATTTTAATTGTTTAATTGAATGAGTCACTTTAGTATTGAAACGATTTAAAAAACTTTGTCTTGCATTCATTGTATAAAAAAATATTCCATTTTCTATTTATTTTATTTCCTATAATCACGGGCTCAAAATGACATTTTTCTAGGTTTTTTTTGCTGTAGTCATTAACTTATTTTTTTTAATCAGGGCTTTTATAAATGTGATGGCAACGCGTTAGTAAAAGCTGATTTTTTGAAAAGCTCGTGCAGATAAGAAAATTTTTATTTTTCGCCAACGGGTTTTGTTGACGCCACAAAATCTCATTCTTAAAACAATATCATCTTCTGACATGATAAAAAAAATATATACTTCTAAGGTTTGTTTTTTAATATTCATTCTTAAAATGTTTTTAACTTAAACCTTGCTTAGTCACTATTTTTTTATCACTATTAAAGTATCAGTCATTATTTAGTCACTATTAATGTATCAGGTTTTTTTTACAAAAAAATATTTTTACTATTATTATTTGTTGTGCAAATATTGCTTTGAGTTTTCTTTCGAGAGTTAGACTACATTGGCAAAACTTGGAACTTCTCGATCCACAGCGGCTTTTATAAAATTTTAACTTAAAAACCATTAATAGTGTCAGGAAAAGGGAACTCAAAGACTCTTTGGTCTCAGATATTTAATAGTTACTTGATTTATTGTTTTATGTAATTGTAATGAATGTTTGATCTGCTATTATGTGGTATAATAAATAAGAAAAATAGATATATACATTTTTACTTTAATCTACTAATATAAATTAAGCCACTAGTTATTTTAGGGTACTTCAGTATTATACCGCCTTCGCCAACGGTTTAGTAACTTTTTGGCGACGGATTTAAATTTGGCCATAAAGATCAACGGATTACTCCATTTCCGGATTGCCATAATCGACAGCTTAGCAACTCATTGGCGATGACTTCAAATTTAGCAATAAAGTTGGACGGTATAATACGTAAGTACCTATTTTAGTTATTAATATAAAATTTTAACAAAATAATTAAAATACCTACATATTTATTAATTCAATAATTATTAAAATGCAGTCAACTTATTAAAATCAAGTAATGCACATTCTCTAGTCTTACAGTTGCCGTTGAATTGAATATATTTCTTCCTATTGACATTTGACCTCTGTTTACTATAATCGATTCAAACTTTTAAAAATAATCTGCAATATGGTACAAAAATGGTCTGCAATGTAATCTTTTTCATTCTTGACATTTAAAAGTGAAAGTGTTGCAGTCACAAAACATTTGATTGTGAGGTTTCGGCGCATTTACAGGTTTAAAGTCTACGAAAAACATTTTTGGAATTATATCTGTGATAATGATAATGCAAACTGGATTAAGGGAATTTAGCATGCAAATTTTATACCTGAATGCAGATTTCCGCAAAATACTGAATAAAACCCGTTTGCAGAAATTCTAGCTACCCATCTGCATAAATGTAAAAAAACAATTTTTTCCCCTAAAAAATATAACATAGTTATTTACTGCCAAAGGTGAAATATGTAGGAAATTTTTGATTATATTTATATTAAGGTTTATTGTCTGTAGACCCTTATATTAATTTGAATGTGGTAAATCTAAAATTTATATAAAAGAAATTCTGGTCTTTTCTTCAAAATTGTTAATCTGCATTCAATTTTGGAATCAAAAGAAAAAAAAACGTTTAATTAAAACGAAAATATTTAAAATTCATATTCGATTTTCTTCATTAAACTACGATACATATAATGCTTCATAATATTAGTGTAGGGCTACATATGCATCTACATCTACGTGTGCATATGCGCATATTACATGCACATATTGTTCGCTTAAATTTATTAGTATTCAAAAGGTACAAATAGCAATTTCCATGGTGCCTAAACTATTTCCATGGTAATTAAAGTATTGTTCCTTTTCTTGATTACACATTAATTTATCTGATAATGAAGATTGTAGTCAGGATGAATAGATTTGAAGACACAGGTTGTCTTTTATGCGATTTATTGACAGCATCAATAACCAAAGGCACATGATTACGTCATAGTCTACGGCAGGTCTAGCGAACTACGCATAAAAGTTTTAACGGGAGAGAGCCGATATCTCACTCCCTCTTCGTGCCAGGGTCAAGTTCACTTCTCCTGGAGAAAAAAATTATACTAACATCAACAATGAGACCACGTGTTGTTTACATGATTGGCAGCTGGCTCCGCCCAAGAAGACCACGTGATTAACTGAATTCTCAACAGTCCTATTTTATGCGTGTATAGTAGAAAAAAAGTTAAATAAATAAAGTTAATAGTGATTTTTTTAATGCATCGTTTTAGTCGAGGACTGGAGAGGGGGGTGGACGTACTCACCGAGGCTGACGAACCTATTGCTAAACTCGAAAAATCCGGAAAATCCTCTGTTCTCGCTCTCTGCCGTGCGCTGCAGAGTGATGAACTGGACCGAGACATTTTCGGCCGACGAATAGATGACCAGGTTCCGCTGCTGACCGCAGTGGGTCCCGATCAGGGGATCGTCGGACGTGGCGCCGTCGAACACCTTCACGTAGTCAAAAGGACAGCTGGAAAAGATACAGAAACTGTTGTGAAACTTTAATCTTATGTATCGTAGCTCTATACACAATCTTTCATTTTTCAAAATTCGTCCTTAATTTTAACAAACAATATATATATATATATAT
>JAOUZG010032859.1:11903564-11919188 GCA_026289955.1 Argiope argentata | reverse complement strand
ATATATATATATATATATGAATCAAAAACAAAAGTAAAAATGAGAAATAAAAAAAATACGATAGTGGAAATGGGAAAGAACCTAAAGAAATAATAAAAAAAAAGCTAAGCCTGATGACTTTCTCAAGGGTCACAATCAGGCAGGGATTCCAATAAAAGGCGGAATTTTTTTCTATAAAGGGTTTGACTATAGTCTAAAAAATTAACCCTTCTGTGACGCGAAAAATTCTACGTCCCGAAGTATAAGAAATGCATCATATTTTAAGAAATTATATATATATATATATATAATTAAAAATACTTTTATTACGTTAATAGCTATGATAAATTATACTTTTCCAAATGAAAGAGTTGGTAAAATTATGCATTTAAACTATGATAAGTTCAATAGCTGAATTCCACAAGTACATGTGAAAAAGTAATTTCATACCCCCCCCCCCCGCTGCCTTTTTTTTATGGGAGTACAAAAACGAAAGAGACATTAACAGATTACAATAATGACTGTTTTATTTATAGGTAGTTGAGTCCTTATTACCTTAGTGACCTTATTACCTTCTGCTAATATTGCAGAAAACAAGCCCTTATATTAATAGTTTTCGAAATAAAGAAAAAAGTCCTAAAGCTATTTTTAAATACTATTTTCTAATGAATCTGAGATAAGCTGACAGCAGAAGAAAAAAGAATATTTTTTAATATGAAAGGAAATTAACTTCATTGAATGAAATTAGACAATACTCCCCCCTTGTACATTAATTAAAACTTAAATATATATTCCTCCTAAAGATAAAAGATAACGAGTGTCTCTTACATCTATAGAGCAACCCTTTTGATCAAACTTGACTCAGTTGTATTTTAAAGAGTGAAAATGTGCTACTGTGAACGATTATATATATATATTTGAAATTAAGATTTTTCGCTAATAAAAATTAAACAAATTTTTTCCTTTTCTTGGCAATAGCTTTTAGAAACATAATCACATAAAGATAATTTTTATACTACAATCAAATTCATGAAATTATCTTTTCAATAATACCAATTTAATTGTTATCCAAAATTTGCTCAATGTTATTAGTTTTTTAAGCAGTGTTTATTGTTTTTTTTCATAGCAGTGAAATCTAAACCATATTTGTTTCAATAAATATTAAATACAGTTTCACTTTTTTTCCCTCTAGTGAAAGTTAAGGCGTGAAAATTATTTTTTATATTCTTTCCCAAAGTCATTGTGAATTTTTGTTTTGTTATCTAATACTTTCATATCATTAGAATGTTTTCTGAGGATTGAATGCCGAATAATCTCATAGGAATATTAATAATATATACGATATACTGAAAGACTATGCTGGCTATTTTATAAAAAAATATTAATATGCATCAGTCTACCTATCACGTTTGAGACACTTTCACATGATACAAGTGCGATACATCGTATATTTTTGATGTCAGAATCAATTATGTATTTTATGCACATTAAAGATAAGAAAATGAAGTGTTAGACATTATGTAGTTTGGTCTTACACCACGTGCACAATTTCCTTTTCTCCACTAATGTGACAGCTTGTAACTTATCACCATTAGAAAAGTATCATGCGCTAATTTGAGATGACAGGATTAAGACTAAAATGCCAAATGCGATTTGATGTTTTACAATATTTCCCCTTTTAACTATGGACATTAATCCATATATAAATGATTTAATAGAAATTAAGCTCAGTAAAAATACCCGGCAATCTACGGATCGTTGAAAGCGGCTACTATTAATTAATTATGATTACAATTTCAGTTTAATCAGTATGTTCTTTTCTGATCGACAAGTTTTTTAAGATTTTGATTTAATCTGTGCATTCGACAAAAAAAAGACTTTTTTTTTTGTTTTTTCTTGTATATTTATTACCTTTGGATGGCAACGTAAAAAACTCCAAACTCGAAAATATGTATAAGTATTCTTCGCATTTCAGACCGCCCTGAATCTTGAATATGTCAGTTCGGTTTTATGTTTGTCCGTTCGTCTGTCTGTGAATACGATAGCTAAAAACACCAACTGATCAGGATGATTAAAATTTGGTACATAGTATTAATACCAAATCTATCAATTTCTATCAAATTTTGAATTAAATCCATTCAGATTAAGGTTACGTATTCTTTTATACGAATATAAATTAATAGGATAAATATAAAATGAAAAAAATCTAGATGGATAAAATTTGGCACAGAGATTTGAGATCCAAAATGTAAATATTTAGACCGAAATTCGTTCAGGGGATTTCATTATTTGCTGGCAAATACTTACACATAGATGTCAAATGAAATGCGTTATATCCATACGTTTATATTAAATTTGGTATTTGATTTTGTCACTGTAGTTGTATTTCTGTGTCAAAATTCGGTTTACGTCGATCGAAAAAAAATCTTCCAAACTTATTATGCATTCGGTTTTTCAGTATTTTTGTATTAGACACATCCCAGCGAACATCTCACGTTAACAGTTTCTTTCATAAATATTTTCTCCTAATGGCGATTAATAATACATAAGTACAACTATTAGGGAATAAATGTACAGACCACTTTTGATGGTAACTTTTCAGAACATTCTTAATTTTTTGTAAAAATATTTTATTGGCACCAGTGTATGCGAGCATCAGAAAGTGACCTTCTAGTATTTCCTAAACCCTTTCAAGAGCCGTGGGAAGTATGCTTCTCTTCAATTTTTTCAGTTTTTGTGTAAAATTATGTAGATTAGCCCAAGTTATGAAAAAATTTTCAATTAGGAAAAAACAACAACAAACAAACAAACTTAGATGCTTCAGTTTTTTTTATCTCACAAAAAATGTTGAGTTTCTATTTGCTCCTTAGTTATTAATTAATCAAACCAAATTTATTTAAAATGTTGTTGTTACTTATGGCACTTGCTATGGACAAGCCCCCTGATGATACAGCAGCCGAAAGGAGCGTCTCTTGTTTTGGAAGTAGCACCAACTAGAGCCAAGAGTACGATTTAGCTACATTCTCCCCACATTTGCATTCACAGCCCCATTTTACAGGGGAGCACAATCACACATCTCACAGATAGTCCACAGAAGAACAACCATGCCCGAACCGGGATTCCCAGAACACGAGGAAGATGTGCTACCTTTGTGCCAGAACGCCAAGATTTATTTAATAAGCTAAATGAATCCCTTTACTTAGGCCAATCTCAATCCTAAAACTATTTTAATATACCAGGACTAGAAAAAATGACCTTTTAAATGTTTAAGCTACAACAGATAATAATATGGTTTTGGTCTTGTGGCCTAGAAGGTTTTAGGTCCAAAACCTGTTTTCGCTAAAGATGCGCTGTGTATGTTGTTGACCTGATTCACGTTAAATCTGAAGTTGTAAAATAAACCTCCTCTCTCTAGCGTGAAAGTTTGAAGAAAGGAGTAACAAATCAGGTGTCGTTCTCGTCTTCTAATCGGTGTTGAAAATTACGATGCCCAGCCTGAAATAACTCCCATGTTACATTCAAAGAGGACGTTAACATAAATAAACTAAATTATCTCCTTTCACATTTATTTTCATAATATATTACTAAATATGAGCAAAAATAACTGCGTGTCAATACATAAAAATTTAGAATCTAATATCTGGGATAATTTGAACCTAATATCTTGGATAAACGAAAAAAAATTTCCAGCTGACATCTGTTGTTTCACTTCAAAAAATCTAACGCTTCTCGCCTGGCGAGCTCTCTATTATTAAATCTTCCTGCCACTCAAGTTTTCAACAGCTAAAGAAAAGCACAATAATTTTGATTGACAGACATATTTCGTTCTTGAGACAGAGTGTCATGGAGGAATAAATACTCGCTGCGTATCTTTTTTATTTTTGTGTGTGTGTGTGTTTTGTAGAGGGAAGATTCAACTCTGCTTACGTCATACTCTGTATTTCTCTGTGCCCGTTGTTTAATAATAAAAAATTTCTGTTCAAAGCAGGTGTTTTCGAATCCTTTCACAAACAAGGAAATGAATCTGTTTATGCGTCATACAATGTTATAGCTTGTTTAATTTTGTGCCATTTTTTTCTCATATATTTTGTGCAGGTGATACGTATTATTAGGAGGTTTACGGAAAAAGTGACCAAGATTTGATGAAAACCTGCACTCTGAATTTGTCATCATTTTTGGAATTAAAAATGTCGCCATTCAAATGAATAAAAAAATTACCATTAATAATAAATAAAATCCAGCAACGATTTCATCACATAACTCACAAATATCCTATTTTGGTTCAATCTGAAAAGGCTTAGTGAATCTATCGGTCTTGACTATTCGAGTATTTGCGAAGGGAATAAAAAAAAAATCCCTAAGCAATAGAAATCTAATTATCCGGATAGTCTGGGAGAAAACCGAATCTAGATAATCGAATATCCGGATAGTCGGAGAACTGAAGAGAAAAAAAAAGCTTCTTTCTTAGAAAGAGGGAACGAAATTCGCTAATAATGTATTAATTTATTTATACGCAAAACAATATTGTTTCCATTTTGTACACTTACATACTGCATTAGAGGAACTTGACTTGCTGTATGAAAAATCTATTTTATCCTCATAAATAGGTGATATTTTGCTTATTAAGAAATTATGATATCCATACATTTGAAATACCAAAAACTCAAGTTTAGTTTAGTTTGTGGTGATTGCTATACATTTAAACCAGATAACATCCCTCGGACCGAAGTGCACTTTTGGCCCAACGGATATGTTACTCGGCTACTAACCATAAGATTCGGAGTTCGGGCCTACCGCAATCAACACAACACTACTAGCGCTATCCGCTATAACCTCCTAAAATGGTAACCCGACGACCGACCTTGGATAAACGCAACCTTCGCACATAGCTTCATTCAACTGTCGTGGCGTCCTCTATCGGCGACTCAAAGCTTTAGACGCTCATTAAATACGACAATTGTTAACCTCACCACCACTTTACATCAGTATCGTTCGCAAACTCACTGGGGAGATACTCTGTGGTGATTGCTAAACATATAGGCCAGATAACATCCCTCGGACTGAAGTGCACTTTTGGCCCAACGGATATGTTACTGGACTACTACCCATAAGATTGGGAGTTCGGGCCTAGCGCTATTCGCTATAATCACCCAAAAGTTATATTAAAATCTCGTTTTCAACAAACAATAGGATTGTTTTGGGATGGACCTCGTAATTGTGAGCCGTGGTCAAATGACGAGGACAAGACCTGGGTCGGCATCCTTTCTCCAAACTCCATACCACATCAACGGGAGAGCGCTTGGTTTGAACAGATTTAGAGGGCACCTGACCCTTTTACACAACGGTTCTTTGATGGGATAGGGTCCACTTGCTGGTTCCAAAGCTGAGACCTTACTGTCAGGCCAATGCATTTCCGCAAAATTCGAAAGTCAACTTAAAAAAAGGTAACTGACAAGAACCCATATTGGTAAAAAGATACAGATTTGTGCCGTTTCCACAAAACTCTTTGTTGTTGTTATTTTAAATTTCGATACCCATCTATAACACGTTTACGTTCTCGTATACTAAATATATAGAATAAGTAGAGTGATCGCCCAAAAATTCGAATTCGAGATTTCCAAAAATCTCCAAGTTTCTGATCTCATCGAGTCAGAAGAACGTATTTTCGGCATTATGTCTGTCTGCCTATCTATGAAGACGATTATTCAAAAAATACTTTTTTTATTTGGGTACTTGAAATTTGGTGTATGGAATTGCTACCAAATTTCTAGATTCTTATAAAATTTTAACAGAAACCCATTCAGAAGGAGTCGGTTTATTTGGCTATTTAAATACAAGTGAATTCAGAGTCTACAAAACGTAAAAAGCAAGATAGATTAAAATTTTTACTCAAGATTAACATCGAAAATATAGATACCTAAAATATTTTGTGCCATATCTGTAGAACGTTTGACCGTTGATCCATCTGTACTTTCTCTTGTATGTAAACGTAGTAATTCATAAATTCAATGACTTAAATGAATGAAATTTATAATTATATGTCAAGTTTAAATGTGCAGCGGTTATAAAAAAATGAAATTGGCTATCTCAAATTTTATGTTATCACGTGAGAGCATTATTATTTTTTAAGTCACTATTTGCCCTAATTATTTTAGTAGTTTAGTTAATTAAGTATTTAAAACCAGTTTGAAAAAGCCATACTGGTAAAAGTAGATTAATCTTTTAAAAATCCATTGACTATCAAGGGAGCATATATAAAAATAATGCAATGCTGGTAAGTCAAACCAAACTCTCCGACCCGCCATGAAAGCACACAGTTTTGTTGTTGATGATGTTGTTACTTATGGCACTTGCCACGGACAAGCCCCCTGCTGATACAGCAGCAGATTTAAGCCGAAAGGAGCGTCTCTTGTTTTTGAAGTAGCGCCAACTAGGGCCAAAAGTACGACTTAGCTACACACTCACCACACTTGCTTGCACAGCCCCTTTTCACAGGGGGGGGGCTCATTTATGCATCTCAGATACGCAAAGAACACACCCCGAACCGGGACTCGAACCCGGTACTCCCAGAACACGAGGAAGGCACTACCTCTGGATTAGAAAGCCGATACCTAATGTTTATAATCTCTAAAAAAATCGTTAGTAAGAAATTTTTCCAATAGTTTTAATATTGCGATCTTAAATAAGTTAGTATAGCAGAAAACTAAGCAAATGCTTCAGGAAATTATGATAATTTTGAATAAGATGTGACAATGACATAAAAACGCCATATCAGAGTCTAAAGTATTTCGGTATGCACATTTAATACTTTGTGCTAAGATTCGAATCATTATTATTGCTGCGCGGAAGAGTTTTTTAAAGAGCATTGTAGAAATTTATTTTATTCAATGTTTTTAGAGAAAAATCTTCTTCGAGAATATCAAAAATAATTGTTTTCGTTTTTAAATGCATAATAATCGATGCATAACTTCAACACATCAGGCAGATAAAGTTGACAAATTTTAAGAAAAAAAAAATCTCGATATGTGTGCTTTTACTCATTTTGAACTAAAATTCGAATTATTCTAAACTTATGCCGACATTTGTTTCATTCAATATGGTTTCATAATGAAACATCAATTGAAGGTCAACGAATTGCTTTTAATTTTAAGTGCATAATAATCGAAATATAATGACCCTCCAAGATCGACAACTGATCCCAAGAATTTCGGCATATCAATCAAATAAAATTGATACATTTTAAGAAAAACAAAACAGGAAACACCATTTCTGAAACTATTCAAGGTCCTACATTTTTTCAGTCACAACAACCACCTACTTAAAGCTTCGAAAAATTTTCCTCATGAAAACTGCTTCTAGATTTGTAACCTGAAAAATAACCTGATTGATAACCTGAAAAAGTGTCAACTCACTGAGCTCCTCCAAAGACGAGGTCAAAATCCATGAATTCCAACCTTATTCTAAACCTATGCCGACACTTGTTTCGTTCAATAGGATTTCATAATGAAACACCGTTCTAAGGTCAACGAATTGTCTTTATTTCTAAATGCATGATAATCGAAATATAATGATCCCAAGAGTCGACAGCTGATCCCAAGATATTTGGCCTATCAATCAAATAAAACTGATACATTTTAAGACCCCCCCCACTATTTCTGAAATTATTGCAAGGTTCTACATTTTTTCAGCCACAACCATCTCCTACTTAAAGCTTCGAAAAGTCTTCCACCTGAAAACTGCTTCTTGATTTGTAAGAGCGAGGAAGCCTTAAAAAACACATGGAAAGCCTTAAAAAAAACCTGAAAAAGTGTCAACTCACTGAGCTCCTCCAAAGACGAGGTCGAAATCCATGAACTCCAACCTGACCCTCTGTCCTTTCTTGCCCAAGAACCTGTAATGGCAGTTGAGGTTCTTGGGGTAGACTCCCGGGTAAGTGGGCGACCGGAACTCGCCCTCCGACTTGTTGTCGCTGAACACCGTGAAGCTGCACACCGAGTCCGGGGATGGAGTCCCGACCACGTACTGAGCTGCAAGAGGGAAAAAACACTCTTAATTTCACCATCATACTTTTCATTGTCGGTGAATGGATACTGTAACCTACAGGCAACTGCCTAAGGAATCTAAGGCTGATGGTGTGGGAGCAAGCAACTCGATTAAAGAACTGTAGCTAGCTTAGCTGTCAAATGAATTTGCAACAAATAAAGATTCTATTATTTATCAAACATAACAAGACAACACTAGTACTTTGTCAAATATAATTGGTCAGGTTCTTATGGTTTGATTATGGTCACTTAGATATCTTACTATTACTATTAGCTACTCAATTTGCAATTAGCTCAACTATTAGCTATTCAATATTGCTATGGCTTTTTCTGTTTGACTAATACAAGCATCTTGTTTATATTGAGTATAAATATGGATATCAGTAATTTTAATCAATATATTTTTTAAAAATTTGTAATGCTTTAACAACGAACTATTTGCTGCGATTATGATCAGTTGTTGCAGGGTTTCTTTTTTAACAAAACACTAAAGTTCTTCATGAAAACAACTTTCCCTCATACATTGCATTTGCTAGATTTTATTCTAAGGTCACTTTGACAAATAGAAGGCGCTATCCTTCTCTTTGTCCCGAATTTTAGATTGATAGATATAAATGCATTTGATAAACAAAGCAGGATGAAACCATCATCATTGAGATTTACTACATAATAAGCGAGAAATTATATATTCGTATTAGTATTTTCTGGCTAGTTCCATACTCGTTTCCATCTAGTTCGTCGACTCTTGATTAATCTTCGAAAGATTGACGTGGAACTATTGTAAGCTTGAATTTCACTTTTTAACACTACACGTTGTTGTTAATACCTATTTTAGAAACCATATTTATTAAATAAATACTTTTTTTTGCAATTTTTATAAATATCTAAAGGTTTGCACTAGAATAGGTATTAGAAGATAATGGCTTCAATAAAATTCGAAGAGATAATTCAAGTAAATCAATAAATTTTAAAAAGTAAGAAGTGATACATATGAAAAGAAGAATGAAAACATAAAATTGATTGTATTAACAAATTGTTAATATCAGTGAATACATTCAAGTACATTGGCTGCAGTATAAGTAAAAAATTAAAGTGTCAAGCTCATTTAATGCATTCGTGAGTCAAAGATTCATAACCAAATTCAAGCATCAAGGATTTGTGACACTTTCTCTTGACATGCAGATGTACCTTGGGCATAGCATATTAGAGGTATTTCGATTTTGTTTACGAAGCATTTCGGTTATCAAAATTTTTCTAGTCCTCAAAATTTCAAATTAACATAAAATTTAGCCCACTATTTGAATATTTTTGGTTAAATTAAAATCAAAATTAAGAATAATGATTTTTAAAATTTTTTAAAATTGTTTTTGCCAGCTGAATATGTTTATGTCTTGTATCTTCAATAATTATACTAAGGTAGTATTTTAAAGATTCTTTATTCAGTTGGGAATTTAACAGAGGTAAAATGTATTTAATATTAAAAGCAATAAGAAAATATTGAATTCTTCTTAGCAATTAAAACTGAATATTTGAGATTTGAAAGGTAAATTTTGTGTTAGAGTTTCATAAGACAATTATTGAACTGTAAGCTAAATATCATTGTTCAAAAGAATTACTACTTCATTTTGCATTTAAATCATTATATTTAGAATTGCTGAATATCGTTACTACTTTATTGAATACAATTGTTTACCTTTCATTTATCAGTCTTGTATCATTTACTAAAATTGTTTAAAAAATGCATTTTTAGTGATATTTTTAATTAAATGAAAAATATTTTTCTCTCGTCTTACTCATATTTTGAGTTATTTTTTTCTATATTTAAGTTTTTGATTGTATTAGAATCTTAATGTGGCTCCGTCAGCTTCAAATCAGTTAAAATTGATCCGAATATACGAAACCGTAATTCCTTGAGATATTGCTTCACCTTTTTCCAGTCTTATAACAACATATGCGATGACTTGAATTTAACTTACGAGGGAAAAACAGCACCAG
This sequence comes from Argiope argentata, assembly GCA_026289955.1. Classification (NCBI taxonomy): domain Eukaryota; kingdom Metazoa; phylum Arthropoda; class Arachnida; order Araneae; family Araneidae; genus Argiope; species Argiope argentata. Next base: position 11,909,172 of record JAOUZG010032859.1, on the reverse strand, counting down.
CTTTCTCACTGCTAGTTTAAAGGATGGCGTTTAAAATTCGTTTCCATTTACATCATTTTATTCAATGGACGATTGAAAGAAATGTTTTTAAATGCCAGCCTTAGTTTTATTTTGTTTACTCTTCCTTCTCTTATTACGAATTCCAACAAAACCAAAACAAGCAGTCCTTTCCCAAAATGTAAACACACTGTCTGTTGCCATCAATCTCACTAAACTTTGCTATTTCTGAACAGATGGGCAGATATTTAATTTTAAACTAAGGCAATTTTGGCGAAAGCGTCAACATATCTCTTCGTTAGAATTCAAATTTGATGGGAGAGCAGTGCGATGATACAATCCATAATTCTACCAAATGAAATGACTGCGACAATTTAAATTTACTGCAAAATGTGATAAAAGGGCGGCGCCCTTCAATAAACTGATTGGCGTGATCTCGTAGAATCGAAAATGCTGGGAGGGTGTAGTCTCATGAGATTAAGAAGATGCTGTTACTTATCGTATCTTCAGCTCTTGAAAGGGTTAAAGCGGATGATAGCACTGTGATAAATGATGTTTGATGCCATAAGCTGGAATTTGGAAGTCTATTTTTCAGCTGGAATTTGAGTTGCTCAATGTGTTCTGACATTTTGTACAAGCTTGCTGACAGTATACAATGATATAAGATCTAAATGAAGTTTAAATTCAATTAAAAATATTATTGACATATGAACCTGTATTTATTTTCTTAATTTCGATAATAGAGTTTTTTTCTCCTTCTGATATTATTATCATGTGAGAGCATGATGTTGTTTTGTTTAGGAGGTTTCGGTATCTTGTAAGTAACTTAAGCAAAAAAATATTCGTTTTTTCATTGGTAGATAGCGAGTCACCTGACTCATGACATTTGAGGTTTGTTTTGCCAGTTTTTTTTGAAATATTTAATTAAAGTGAAATGACGCCATCTTTCAGTTTGTTTACGACTTCTTACTTTTAAATAGTTGATCTTGCACTCAAAAGATTATAATTAAAAAAAAATTCTCTTTAAGTTTTAACCATCGCACTTTAGTAAAACACGACCTATTTATATTTTAATGATATTATAAGCGTATTCTTACTAATTGTATTTCTCAAAATACTGTACATATTACAATATAATTTTAATATCAATTTGCATTACGTTCATTGGATTTTACCCCATATACAATAGCTTCCAATAATAGTGAACTTTTCGTTGAAATTACTGGTTTTTTAAATCTTACGATCGGTTGAGCTCCAAAACTTTGTTTGCACGCTAGAAAAATGGAAAATGAAAGTCAAAAAATTATCATTAAGGAGAGAGAAGTGTTTGAATCGTGATTGTTCAAGCCGGTTTAAACTGATTAATGATTTAAATTAAGACAAATAATCACTTAAAAATAATAATGTTCTCACATGATAACTTGGAATTTGCGACCGTACATTTCATTTTTTATTATGTTTATATAATTCAAGTACACACGAACACGGTTCGAATCCAGAACTATTCATTTGGGCAGAAAGATACAAGCTATTTTGTCTTTTTTACATAATCAACTACAGCAGCTGTTGATTATGACCTACATTTGCAATTTCTAGAGAAACTAACTGCAAGAGAGGGCGAGAAACTCACAGGCGTTGATGAATTCGTAGTATCCCTCGAAGGCATCGGAATCGACGTGTTCCTCATCCGAGTAGAAGGCGATGACCAGCGTCTGGTACATGGAGATTCGGTTTCGAGGCCTATTCCGACCGCAGTACCGTCCCCCGAAAGGAGTTCGGATCAGCTCCATTGTCGCATTCTCGATCTCAGTGTACAAATCGATGTACTCGTGATTACACCTGGAATGGAACAAACGAAAAGAGGGCTAAGTAAGGGCCACAGTTAATAAATTGCAAATTAAATTTGGCGAAATTTTGGGCAAACACGACTAAAAAAGGTCTAAGCGCTTTACACAGTTAAATTTGGCGAAATTTAGGAAAAGACAGCTGAAAAAGGGCTACAGTTAGTGCATTGCACAGTTAAATTTGGTGAAATTTAGCAAAAGACGACTGAGAAAGGGCTACAGTTAGTGCATTGCACAGTTAAATTTGGCGAAATTTATTGAATGGTGACTGATAAAGGGTTACAATTAGTGCATTACACAGTTCAATTTGGCAAAATTTAGGAAAAATCGACTGAGAAAATGTTACAATTAGTGAATTGCACAGTTAAATTTGGCGAAATTTAGGAAAACACAACTGAGAAAATGTTACAATTAGTGTATTCCACAGTTGAATTTGGCGAAATTTAGGAAAAGACGACTGAGAAAATGTTATAATTAGTGCATTGAACAGTTGAGTTTGGTGAAATTTAGGAAAGGAGGACTAAGAAAGGTCTACAATTAGTGCATTTCGCAGTTAAATTTGGCGAAATTTAGGAAAAGACGATTAAGAAAGGTCTATAATTAGCGCATTGCACAGTTAAATTTGGCGAAATTTAGGAAAACACGACTGAGAAAGGTCTACAATTAGTGCATTGCACAGTTAAATTGGGAAAAATTTACTAAACGATGACTGAGAAGGGACTATAATTAGTGCATTGCACAGTTAAATTTCGCAAAAAATTATTAAACGGTGACTCAGAAAGAGCTACAATTAGTGCATAGCACAGTTAAATTTGGCGACATTCAGGAAAAGAAGACCGAGAAAATATTACTATTGTACAGTTAAATTTGGCAAAATTTAGGAAAGAAGGTCTAAGAAAGGTCTACAATTAGTGCATTGCACAATTATATTGGGCAAAATTTACTAAAAGATGACTGAGAAAGGGCAATAATTAGTGCATTGCATAGTTAAATTTGGCGAAATTTTGGAAGACACGACTAAAAAAGATCTGTGATTAACGCACTGCACAGTGAAATTTGGCGGAGGATGAATTAGTAGATGGAGATTAACTCACTCCGGATTAGTTCCTCGCAGATTGAACGACATAAAGGTGACCTGAACCCTTTCATTTTCGCTGGCGATGAAGGTGTAGATGCAGTGGCGCGAATGACCCTTCGGAATGGTGAGCTGAGGGGCTCTGAACGTTCCATTTTTCGGACCTTCCGCATTGCTGACGAAGATGCGGTCACATTCTGAAAAGAAGCCAAGATCTGTCATTTCTGGAAGATGAAAGTGTCTCCACTGTTCATCAAAATGTTGATGTCTTTTGAATATGAATAAAATGTTATAATTATTTATCAAGATTATTTCAAGCAAAAATTCTCAACTATTAGTAAAATAAATGTCTCTTGGTAAAAGTAGGAGTATCTCTCGCGAGTTTTATGTTTCATGCTCATAAGTTAAAACTTTGCATAAAATTCCATTACACAAAACAGCACTTAACTACGCTTTCTTCGAAAAATCATTAATTTTTATTATAATGCAAAAAAAGAGAGATAAATGCAAAAAAGAGCTTAGGGTTCACTTTTAATTGTCTTTTTTAGTAATGAATGGCACTTTAATTCAAGCATATCCATAATGCTCAACTGCTATATCAGAGGTTCTCAACCTAAAATTGGAAGGCATACTTATATTAACTATTTGTGAATAAACCTTGAAAGCGGAAACATTTGCAATTTTGAGAAATCTGTCAAACTTCTTTCTTTATTGTAAGGTTATTATAACTACGTTTTATGTTTTCTACAATTTGAGATATGTATCTATGGAATTATAATGTATGGCGTTTGGAATACACCTTAAGAACTTCAAATTGATTAGATAAAATAAAGATTGATTACTACTTTTTAAAAGGAATTCATGAGTTATTGTTGTTTAGGAAAAAGTATAAAATTCAACATTTATTTATATAAATAAGTTTATTTAATTCCTTAATTTTAATATATTATAGTATTTAGCTTGTCTCCCCAGATAATTTCTGTTTGAAAAGATTATATGAAAAAACTGATTAGATTCCGAAACTGGCTAAAACATTAAAAAGTAAAGATTTTGTTAAAAAGTCTGATTATAATGAAAGCAGACTTGATAGGGAACAAAAAAAAGAAAGCTTGTTGATTTAGTACGATTGATATATTCTTTTATTATTGTCATTCACAATTACCAGATATTTCTAGAATAACGGCAAGATGTTCCAAAGCAAATAGGCGCATACTTTATAATTTTCATTTAAAATTGCCAACTGTAAAATAGTGAAAAAGTGAGTTAATGCAAATGATAGCAGAATAAAATGGCACAGGTAAGCCAAATTAATCGATACTAATATTGTCAAGGGATGAATCAAACTTTCTGAATACCTAAGATTTTTCTATTTGTTACTGCTATTAATAATATGTAATGCCAGTTTATTATTCCTAAATTTGAATCAATTTCTCATGCCTGTTTACTTTGCTTGCCTAAAATCAAGAATTTTAAAATAATTCGGTGCATAAAAATTTAGTCTCAATTAATTAGTATTTCTCCTCTAAACTAAATGAACCATATAAAGTTACATGTCTTAATGGTGTAGGTGTAAAGAAGAAATAATGACAAAATGGAAATATAAGTATAGAATGTAGCAATTATATGGTGTGAAAATTTTGAGCATTAATGGACTTAGATAATGACAAGTTTAGCCTGTGATGATGCCATGTTCTTTTCATTAATATTATTCATTAGAATGATTATTGTTAAAGATATTTCATCTATAGAAGATATTCTTTCGCTAAATGTGTAGATTTTGAAATTAATTTAGAGTTGTGAAAAGTTCTTTTCAAAAAACAGCAAACTGTATAATTATTTGGTGAATATTTATTACGCTTCTGGTTACAATTAAGAATCAAAAATATAAATTTTAATTTAACTATAACTTCTCATTAGCATTTGAAAGTAACAATTAACAATTTAAAGTTAGATTTTGAGAAAGAAAGACTTATTTATAAAAGAAACTATCTGGGGTACAGCTTAATTCTTTTAATTCCAATGCTCTAATTAAATATTTTTTTCCGAAATTACTTTATTTTCTCTTATAAGTATTATTTTTTAGCAAATCACAAAACACTCAGATAATCACTTTTTACCAAGAGTTCAACAAAAGAAATCAGCAATAAATACATTATTTTTTAAAAAAAGAAATAACTTAGTATAAAGAAATAGATCATATGAATATTCTAAGATATACAATCACATACATTAAGAAAGTAACTACGATTTAATATAACAATAAATAGAAAAGAAAAAACAACAACATAAAGCTAGACATTTAGAGGAAAGTCATTTAGCATGCTTTTACTTGAACGGAAAGAACAAAAAAAATCGAACGAGCTACAGGTGTTTGAGTGCAAGAGTGAGAGAGAGAGAGAAAGAGACGAGAGAGCTAGAGCGGAGATAGGAAGTAAACAAAGTATAAAGAAACGTACTTGGGGTGATCCGAGATGTGGGTGTAGGGGGAGAATGTGCAGCCGAGGGGTCGCTCACGGTTGAAGAGCCACTCACTACGGAAGGAAGGACGAACGAAAATAAATAAAAAAATGAAAACAAAGAGACGAGTGAACATTGCTCACAGAAATCAGCCAGCAACAGACAGAATGTGGGCAAATCAGCAGATTGCTGCATTTTTGCTGTTCAAATTGTGCATAATGATCATAATCTGATG
>JAOUZG010032859.1:11852422-11893188 GCA_026289955.1 Argiope argentata | reverse complement strand
TTGGCGATTTAAGCCTAATCAGCGTCTCTTGTTTTGTATTAGCGCCAACTTGGCCCAAGAGTACGACTTTCGCTACTCACTCGTCACATTCGCTTGCACAGCCCCTTTTTACAGGGGGACACATTCACACACCTTTCAGATAGAACAACCATGCCCGAATCAGGACGGCCAGACCATGAGGGAGATGAGCTACCCCTATGCCAGGACACCGGTCATTTCATGGTTATTCTGTGTTTTATTGCATTTACTGGTATTATAAATGGTCTTAGTAAGAAAATAATGTTATGAGTCAGAAATTCGGAAACAATTTTTGTTTATATTTTTGTAAATATAAATATACCGGCTTTCTGGCACAAAGGTAGCACGTCTACCTCGTGTTCTGGGAGTCCCAGGTTCGAATCCCGGGTTGGGCATGGTTGTTCTTCCGTGTGCTATCTGTGAGATGTGTGACTGTGATCCCCTGTAAAAAGGGGCTGTGCACGCGAATGTGATGAGTGAGTAGCTAAGTCGTGCTCTTGACTCTAGTTGGCGCTACTTCAAAAAAACAGTAGACGCTCTTTTTGGTTTAAATCTGCTGCTGCAACAGCAGGGGGATTGTCCATAGGTAAGTGCCACAAGTAACAACAACAAATATAAATATTACCATGCTGCATAATTTTAATTTGTTTTGAAAATTGCATTAAATCTGATAATTTATTATATGACCAGCATTCTACATTTTTAATTTAATAAATGGAGGACAAAACTTCTGACAAAGCTTTTATCCGAAATTAGGAAAGTTGGTCACTGTGTATAACAAAAATAAAAATTAAAGGGGGAAAAAGAAATCTTGAATAATAATCAACCTTAACTTTTTTCATCCAATTAGTATTCAGCTAAAAATATGCAAGAACGTCATTTCTATGCCAGATAACGTGTAATCAGCAGAAAAATGCTCAATTAGCACCCGGAACTTTTTCAGGCGTATTCTCTTTACTCAAGGATCTCCAATCCTGATATTAGGCATTCTTACACCCAACATTCTATCTAGATTTCTTCTTTTTTTTTTTCATTCTCTAATTCGATCATTCTTTTCACATCGATTGTCTGGAAAAAGGTCCTTAGCCCCGAGCGTGCAGTCTGCCAACCCCCCTTTGCGAAAAGCATCCCCCTTCAACCGTTCTTCATACCAATCCTCCAGCCAACGTCTGGCTTTTAATGACGGAGATGCGGTTTCCATGGTTACGGGATCGGCAAAGCTCGGGAGCACGCGGTTGCATTCGGGTATTTCTTACGAGAAATTCCGATGTCTGTTTGGAATTCAACTTGGAAAGAAAAGTTCTGAGAGATTAAAAATAGACTCGAAGGTGAAAAACAAGTTGGCGAGAAAATAATTTTGCATGAGAAGTGAATAGGTTTTGTTGTTTATTAAGTAATTTTATTATTTGAGGAGTAAATGGCATGACATGTGATATCACCTGTTTATTACCAAAGAAATTAAAGATTTTTGTTTAAAATAAGCAATTATTATTATTGACTCTGTTTATTTTATTATTCTGGTATCACTTATTTTCAAAACGAAACCTTTTTTGAGAAATCAAAGTAGAAAGTAACTAATTCTATCTTTATTATGAGTATTAGAATGAAATTAAACTAAAAGCAGGGAAAAAAGAAAATTCGTAGTTTACCTGTTATAGTATAAGAGATTCGCTTCTATATTAGCTTGCAAAGTACAAATTGCTTTCAAATTTATGAAAAAATAAAAAAAAAGATATACCAGAAATTTTATATAGCTGTAATAAGATTTTTCGTTTACAAAAAATTAATTAGAATACATTTATTTAAATATTGTTCTAATAAATTTTGTATTCAGAGCCAAAATATTAAAAAGCCTTGAATTTTGAAATTTCATCAATGTTAGTGTATTGAATATTTGGTGATGCAATCCCTTTTGATAAATATATACATTGTCTAGACTATCCTCTTTTTCATATTCTCATATACGAAATAATAAAAAAGATATATTATTATTATCAATGAAATTCTTATTCCAGATTTTGACAATTCTCCGCGTTTGAGATATTAATATTTGGAATATTTGTACCATTTCTGTAACACACTTTTAGAATTATATTTATCTATCTGTGAACATTATAACTTAAATACACTTTGGACTAAATGGATGAAATTTTGTATTGGCGTGGAATGTAGATTATTAGGATCCGTGCAGGAAGCAACAGAAAGCATGTTTTCAGGAACATATTTTTTAATAATCACATTCACACATTAAACAAAGACAAGACAAGACATTCACGTATCTTAAGATGACACCTCTCGTTCTACTCACAGCCCCAATGAACAATGGGATGCGTACTTAATCACGCATCGCCATCTAGTATTCAAAAGAGAAGATAAGAGTAATGTAACTACTACAGTATGAGGTTTTTTTATATAAGATTTGTTGATTTATCATATTTTGAACGGAATTATACGATATTTTACGTTAAACCTGTTGGTCTGACAGCACGAGATCAAACTTATCTCGATTATTAAAAAACTTAAAGAGTTAAATAAATAAAATTTTATACATATGTTTTTTTCTTGGTAATAAGGCAATCCTTTGGCACCACAAATTAAAGCACAAGGCTTACAGAAGTATGTAAAACACAACTACGTACACAGATAAAAACAACAGAAAAAAAACAAAGCAAAAGAAGAAAACAAGACTTATTGAAAACAAAAACAGCAAAACAACAAATTAACTGAATGAGAAAAAAGCCATTTTGTGGTCGACTAAAACAGGAAGCGGAGGTGGAAACTTAATATTACATGGATTGAGGTCCACAATAAAATCTCTTCTCCTTTTAGTAAGTTTGGAGCGGTCAAAAAGCGAGTGTTAGACATTTTCAATTTCACCCACACTGCAAGAACCACATATCAGTGTCCGATAATAACGTTTCTTGAGATCGTAATTGAAATTACCGTAACCAATGAAAACTTTTGTTATGTGAAAATCACTGAAAAAATGCATATTCTTTGACCTTTGAGAAATTGTGGGATAAAATAATTAATTAAAGAGACAGTTGATGAATTTTTGCACAGGTCATTTCAAAAGATTTTTTTTATTCTCATTGAGAATGTGAGATTTGGGGATGCTCACAGGATGAATGACGCATAGATTTGTAGCTTACTTCACGTTTTCCTTAAAATGCCTAGTTGACCTCCGGATTTATTATACGCATACTTAACAAAGGAAATTTTTCTGTATGGTTATACAAGCTCAAATGCATCCGATAGCAACAAGACTTAAAGAGCTAGATGAATAAAAGTTGGTACAAAGGTCTAACATCTAAAGTGTAAATATATATCAAATTTTGATCCACACCCCAGACAAACACTTGATCTGTATTTTCGATTACAAGTAAAAGCAAAAACTCAAAAACGTAATAATTTAAATAATTGTATCACTAAAACAGAAGTACAGCGTCAAATTTTAGGTTCAATTTGTTAAAAGAAAAGCAACGGAAATGCATATTCTGTTTTCTTTCATCTCCAAAGCATCATCTCTCATACAAATAATTACAATTTTATTCGTGCGAAGGGACGATGGCACATTTAATAGATACTATGCAAGAAATTTGAGAGAGACTACTCTAGATGGTTGAGAGTTAACTTTTCTTAATTTATTTGTATATCTGTTTAGTCATATATCTAAAAACTTATTACTGAATAATGCAATTTTAAATGCGCGAATCCTCTTAGAAATCCCAGGAATGAATACTTGAAATATTAAAGATGAATCATGTTTCCTTATTTATACTTGAATATTAAAGAAGTAGATCTCTTTAATAATAAATTTTATAAGAAGGTAATATGGGTATATTGCATGATATTTAAATTCTCAAAGCAATCTATAAAGTAAACAATAGGATCTAGAGTTATCACATTTGACAAATAATATCTAGAAATAGAAAAGCTTATAAAAGAAAGGATTTCTAAATTGTAATTAGAATTTTTTTAATCAAAGATTAAATGAAAATCAAATACACTACCTCAATAATTTCTGAGCTACAGTTTAGAATACATTTCCAAAAATATTATTAAAGAAGGCGAATCAAACCAAAAATATTACAACGTTTGAAAGCTTAACCACTTCGAAAACAATGACTTGTCTGCCCTCGCATCGAATTACTGAATTTTTAGTTTCAAGTCTGTAGCTAAGCCCCAGAATTAAGTATTTAAATACGCAAAAATCAATTCGAAACGCTTTAATATCCCAAATTCTCTATATATTATTAAAAAATCAAATTAATAATAAATGACCAAAATAGGATGTGTGATTTAATTAGAAAGTTAAATAAATTCGTATGTCATGGGATTAAGGAGTTCGAATTTAAAGATTCGAATCTCCTTGTATTTTGTATCATAGTATTTTTCATCAATCCGTTATATAGAAAATCTATACAAACAATTGTCACAATCTTGGTTAAAAACTTAATCCTGAAAATTAAGATTAAATATTTAATCGCCTAACTAGCTTAAATGTGTTGTAATTTTTATCTATAATATATTATATATCCAAATGCTGCATCCAAATATTATATATCCATTCACATATCCAAAATTAATTGAACACAGACAAAATAGCTGTAGTATAAATTGCTCTATGATATTGGATTAATCGAGTCACGATAAACTTGTTATATGCTTCCGTAAGGTTAATGGAGAACTGATCGTAATAGTGCTCTGTGCGCATAATCCACTGGATATTAGTATAGATGGAGATGACGTCAGGGCTTAGCCAAGACAATTTGTAGTCAGATGTCATAATGAGTGCAATTTATCATTAAACTGCAAGGACCCATAAAATCACTGCATTTGGAAATCAATCAGTGTTTCTTAGTCGGAAATCACGTGATTAATAATGTTCTGTCCAGATAACCATAGGGTAGTTTAGTTATTCATTTTATTATACAGATTATACGTTTTATGCCCTTTTTAAATAACTTTACAAATTAAAGACATCTTTAAAAGCTGTGTTTTCCCGTTTATACCTTTGTTTCGTTTTTATATACTCTTCCTTAACTACAAAGGACAGTGGGAACAGAGGATTCCAGGTTCCAAACCCGATTCCACTGAAAAACTGGTGTGTAAATGAGCCAGGTTCAGGCTAAATTTATCGGGGCTAAATGTCTTCCCGCTAGTGTGGTGAGTGTGCTTGGAAAGGAGGAGACAGCTCAAGTGTCGACCTCGTCATCTACCAGTGGTTCAAATTTACGAGGTCCGTCTTAAAATAGTCCTAATTTTGCTTTAAAATTGGGCATTAATATAACTAAAACTATTCACTATGAATTGCCAGTTCTGAATCTCTTGGCCAGTTATGTTGTTGCTTATGGCATTTGCATAAGGACAAGCCTCTCGCTGATACAGCAGCATATTTAAGCCGAAAGGAGCGTCTATTGTTTTTGAAGTAGCGCCAACTAGGGCCAAGAGTACGACTTAGCTACACACTCACCACATTTGCTTGCACAGTCCCTTTTTACAGGGGGGACAGTCACCCATCTCACTGATAGCACACAGAAGAACAACCATACCCGAACCAGGACACGAACCCGGGACTCCCAGAACACGAGAAAGACGCGCTACCTCTGTGCCAGAAAACAGACTGTTCAGTTATACCTGAATAAAACTGAATTTTCCAATTAATTCTGAATGTTATCCTTTTTCGGTTATTTTTTCTTTCCTCCCCTGCAATGAATTCTGAAATATATTTTTAAATTCTAACTAATTTTAGCTACTATTATTCTTTATTTTTGAAATTTTTTTTATTAATTGTTAATATTATAAATTAGTGTTGCTTGTTTTGAACTGAAAATGATAAGTTTTACTTCTGCTTTTTTTAGTGGTAATCACATATCAATCCAATGATTTCAGTTTGATTATTTTCTCTATAAGATATTTTATTATATTTCTGAAATTATGGTGTTGTTGTTTCTAATGGCACTTGCCATTAATAAGCTCTCTGACTCAGTCAGAGATTTTAAACCCAGGGTGTGTCTCTTATTTTTAGTAGGCCAACTAGGGCCAAGAGTATGTCTGAGCTACTCATGTATTACTTTCGCTTGTAAAGCCCCTTTTTGGAGGGGGGATGGGGCACATTCACACATCTGATAGAACAAGTGAAGAACAATCATGCCTGAATCGGGACTTGAACAGAGGACACCTAGGTCACGGTGAAGGAGCACCACCCCTATGCCAGGACATCGGCTCCAAAGTTTTAAAATTATTTAATAAATCTGAAAGGTGAAGGCCTTCTAGCTCAGAGAAAGCACGACTTCTTCGTGTTCTGGGAGTCCCGGTTCGAATCCCAACTTGGACATGGTTGTTCTTCTGTGTACCATCCGTGAGATGTGTGACTGCGCCCCCCTGTAAAAAAGGACCGTGCACGCAAATGTGATGAGTGTGTAGCTAAGTCGTACTCTTGGCCTTAGTTGGCGCTACTTCAATAACAAGAGACGCTCCTTTCGGCTTAAATTTACTGCTGTATCAGCGGGGGGATTATCCAACATGGCAAGTGCCATAAATAACAGCAACAACAAATCTGAAAGTAACTGATTAGAATCTAGAGATAAAAAGAAGTTTCTCATCACCGATCAGGAACATATGGACCAAAAAGAAGAGATTAGCACTTTGGGCCATGACAGTTAAAACGTCATGTTATGATAAAAAATAATTTTGTAACGGCATAAACAAAAGAGGAGACAAATCTCAAGAGTTAGTTATTAATCCTCTTTTTACCATACCTCATAGCAAGTGGCTCGAAGAATTGAAAAAAGGCTATTTAGCTGTTAGATGAAGGGTTAGATAATAGAGTGAAGAACTGACCAGTATCAGAATACTCTTCAAAGAAAAAATGTTTCATTCATTTTAAAGAGTTTTTAAGTAGTACTTAAAATTGAAAAACACTCTCATTCCAAGCAACGTCGGATTTGTTACCTAGTTGCTGAATATTTAAACATATAATTATGAATTTAAAATATAGCATATTTTATTTAATTTATTCATCATATACCGACCGTCCCCTAATTTAAAATCACCCAAACCCCATCTCGGTATGATCGGAGATATGTAATTACAACATTTTCCATTTGCAAATTTGAATGCGCAGATCATTAGTGCGCACGAAAATCAATATTCCGAAACCTCACGACTTACCCCACTATCGGTTTCAATCTTCTCCTTGTAGTATATTATTTTATTCCGCCCGAATCCTCCAAGTAAGCCGTCTATTGAAACATCACCAGTGTGCAGTCTATTGAAACAAATAAACGATGGCATCCTATTTATCTAAATGAAAAAGGCTGCGACTACAAATCCATACATACACAGGGTGCTCTTTTGTGAACAAAATGCAGGAATATCCATAAATTCTAAAGAGGGTGAATAATAATAATTAATAAAGCGAAAAAGATCTCTCCCCTCCCTCCCCTCCGGCGCAATTTGCTGGAGACGGAATCAAATGCTTACATGCGACTTTTTCCTCTTCCATCCACTCATTAGTGAGTTGAAGCATTGCTTACACAAAAGGAAGCGAAAATTTTTGTTTCTTTGCATTGAGTCGAGGCTTTTGTGCCTAATTAAAATCGAAATCATAAATGCAAATTGGACAAAAGTATCAAAAAATGATGACATCTTTTCACGAACTTTTCGCTGCGGATTCGTTCTGCCGGGGGATCTACTTTGAAATAAACTCCGGGATATATTGGTAGACTTTTTTTTGGAAAATTGTGAAAAGTGGTTCTAATTAGTGGTTTTAATGCTTGGCTAATATTCATTTGTCTGGTGATATTACTACTTAGATCAACAATTCGTTGAATGGATTCATTGATTCAATGGAAGGTATTGCATTTAAGCATATAATTAGATCAATTTTTTAAAATGTAAATGATGCATGTCACATCTGAATTGCGGTTGAACTATTTGAACTTTCCATATTAAGGCACAGACTTTAAAAAGTTATTAAAGTTATGAATAGGTACTTCATGTTTCGTTTTAAATGAACTTTTAAAAAATAGCTCTAAAATGAATGAACACACCTATAAGCAAAATTTAGAAATCAATCAAAATTATAGAAATTAAAAATAATTACATGCAGATGCAGTGGTGTGTTGCGGATAACGGTTGCCTAAATTGCAGCATCCTTAATTGTATAGCTTCTAAATAGATTTCCTGATGTATCCTAATTTGCATAGTTGTATTTAAATCTATCAATAATTGGTAATTTTTCGTCAGTCGGGTGCAAATGCCGCCAAATGTGAACCAAACGCGAGCCGAGTCGCCAAGCGAAGTGAATGACAAATGTTAACAGAATTCTACATTATTTGGCAATTTTTCGCCAAATTTCATTTAGCAAAATTTTTTATTATTTGGCGATTTTTCTCTATATTTCATTTGGTGAAATTATACATTATTTGACGATTTTTTTGCCAAACTTCCTTAGGCGGAATTCTAAATTATTTGGCAATTTTTCGCTTGCGCCCGGCTAATGGAAAAGTATCCAATAATTTTACACAATTTTATTTTTGAGATTTCAGTTTTCAGGAGAAATTCAGTAAAAATAACAATAGTACTTATTGTTTAGTACTACGTTATACTTACTTTAAATACTGCAATACTACTTTCATACTTAAACACTACTTTAAAAAAATTCTAGATCAATGTGCTAGAAATCAGTAAGCAGAATGCTTTACAAAGTGCTCAATTTTCGTTATACTGCGTAGGCACAATGACATAGCCTTTTTGATTTCACTTCATTGTTTGAGAAGGGAAGGATAACATAGGTTAGATTTGCTTTTGCCGACGTCCTGCCATAGGGGTCGTGTGTCTTCCCCGGAATATGGGCGTTCCGGGTTCGAGTGCTGGTTCAGACATCGTTGTTCTTCTGTGTTCTATCTGTAAGGTGTGTACTTGTGACCCCTTCCCCCATAAAAAGGGGCTGTGCAATAAAACTGATGTGTCGTACTCTTGGCCTTAGATGGCGCTAATGCAAAACAATAGACGCTGATTAAGCTTAAATCACTGACTATCTCAGCTAGCTTGTCCATGACAAGTGCCACCATAAGAAACAACGACATAAACAGATTTGATTTTAAATCAATCTCTTAACTTCATTTTAGTGGTTTCGTCAAACTGTCTAACTTTGAAGCCATTTCATGCCTTAAAGTATTGTCGTTTAAAGCCATGTCTAGTTTCTATTTACTGTGCTCTTAAACTTTTTCAATAGAATAGATCATTATTATGTCATCATATCCCTAATAAAAAATTAAATATCTGGCCAATTTCATGATATTCTATCCTCACTTTTTTGTCTTGTAAACTATACAGATATTCAACAGAATTCTTCTTTAGCTTTCAGAAATGCAAAAAAAAAAAAAAAAAAATAAATAAATAAATAAAAAAATAAAATAAAAAAAACCCAAGAAATTAAATGAAGCAATCGATTCAAAAATTTTTAATTAAAGAAATCGATTTGAATTTCGAATCTACAATATTAATCAGCTATTGAAAATTAGAAATTTTTGTTTAAAGTTTTCATAATTTGCACTGTTATTAAATTGCTATAATAAAAAACACAATTTTTGAACCTTTAATTATAATAATAGTAGTAGTAAAACGGTGCAAAATTCCCTTTTTGTAACAAAACACATATTACGTCTTTTTTTATATATTGTTGTAAGATCTAAAAAAGAAAGAGTACTAAACGCTGAGTATCGTAGATTCTTATACGATACAACAATAACCCAGAAAGGGCTACAAGCAATATCGTGATAATTGAGTCCATTTTTACGAAAAGGGTTTACTCGACATATCTGTCATTTGCCATCTGATCTATCAAGTTTTATCTGAAAAGCAGCGGAAATTGCTCAGTATCTTAATGTTTATTGTTGCTATTAGAACACACAATCTCCTACTTTGATACCATTTCCCTTTGTTAGAAAATGGAAAGAAATCTTTTCCCTCCAGAAAGACCAGTTTGGCCCACAGATTGATGAAACACAGAAAATGCCAAGATGTTATCATTTTTGGATGTTTTGTCTCTAATGAGTTTTGTTGCAGGAAAAGGAAGATTTATAATAAACAGAAGGAGTAAATCATTCGATAAGGAAGGAAATTCTTTGCTAATGCCTATTCTCCAATCCAATTTCGGAGCTTCATGAGAGGGAATCAACTTTCGAACGTTCTAGATGCAAGGGTGAGAAGAATTTACATTTAAAACTTTTAGTTTCGAGAGATTTTAATTTTATAAATTTTAAAATCGATCGTATTTTTTCATTACTTGGTATGACAATGTGGCAGGAGTTATGTTGAACTCTCCAATATAAAGCAGAAAGTCAAATTTGTATTTTGGACTTCTATTTGGCAAATTGAATCCAAAATTGTCGTTTTCAAGGTGACGTTCTATACACAAAGACTGTAATATGTAGTAATTATATTTCATGTCTAAACTTTATGGATATATAATTTTTAATTAATTTTTTTTGCTAATGTTTAAAAAGAAATATCTTTTCACAAGTAATGTTTAAAGATTAGTAAAATTCAATTAGCATCCAATGGCTCTGAATTTGCTTTTGAATAAAAACTTCATTTGATTTCTTCCTTATGCAAATTATAAAAAAATAATAAGCAATTATAACAGTTAATTGTTGCTTAAATGGCCTGAAGTATTCATAAAAATATAATAGTTGACTAGATTTCATGTAATCTATACAGCATATATATGTGTGTGTGTGTATTGGCACTCTACAGACCAAATAGATCGATTTAAGCCACTTAATTCGGCACATATATACTTTAAAGGTCGAAAATATGCACCTCGAAGCGCATTTTTTTGAATTTTTAATTGGAATTTTAATGCGCCTAAATTTCGCTTAAGTAAAAACTAAGCAAAATTTAGGAAGTTATAGCATTTTTAAGTTATAACTTCCGAAAATATTATCGCCCAAAACGAATTTTTACATCTTAATTAAGTTTTAAAAAATTATCTTCAGAATGATACCTATTTATTATTATTTTAATCTGTGTATTAAATTTATATTTTAAATTGATTTAAAAAATAATTTAATCATCTTCCTTAACAATTTATATCGTGTAAAATAAAATTTAATATGCACGTTCACGTTTTGTGTAAATGGGAAAACAATTAACTTTTATCAAAGTGTTGCCATCACTATGATAAAAGCTTAAATTAAAAAAATTCGTTAATTGTGACAGGAAATTAAATCTGGAAAATTGTATATTTCAGTACGTGTCTGTTTGAAATGAAATAAGTGTGAAATATAGTATCATCTAAAAAATGCAATAAATGTTATTTTTTACAATATCTGTATTATAAAATGAATAAATAAGTTACATTTAAAGCAGATGCGATTTAGTATACACAAAATATCCATTCTAATCAGGATTAGGGCTGAGCGATGAAGGAACTTTATCATCGCGATGTATCGTCCAACAGATATCGATATTTTTCGATGTATTATGATAAAATTTATTTACAGCCATTATTATTTTTAAATAGCATCTGTTAACATATCGACAGATCAGAACGACTCGAAATAAAAGAAAGTTTCAATTTATAAAATAAAAATATTTGTTTTCTTTTTCTTTTGAATAATCTATTAAAAATAATTCTATTAAAATACTTTAAATAACGTGCATCAATGCCAAATCAGGTATAACGGAACTTCTTTTTTATACGAGTACATTTCAATGTGAAAATGTGAGATGAGAATAAAATTGTGGATTTAATATGAAGGAATCTTTTTTGTTTTTATTTCTGAAAACGAATATTTAGCGATATAACAAAAAACCGGCAACAACCTTCTGATAACTTTTTTTCATAATGATATCATTCTGTTAGAGAAAAAAAAAACAATTTATTCCAAAACGACTTGCTTAAAACAAGTATTTTTATATACTAGAACATGAAACTATTTATAGAAATATTAACAAAAATTGTATATGAAGTTGAAAAATTAATGCAAAGTAACAAAAATAAACACTATCCGATAGCCAAAACGGAGTCGAAAATGCAAATTATTTGTGCATATCGATTTGTTGTATTGAGAATCATTGTTAACTATTATACAAGATCATGGTTTAGATATTTTTTGAAAACCGGCATCGAAAAATAGACTTTTTTTGATAAATCAAAAATTGGCACAGTTCTAAGCAGGACCCAAAAGTTATTTTTTAAACATTTAATGATAGGTACACATCTGCTTACAAAAGGCTCTAAATGAAGTAAATAATAATATTATGCATTTTTAGTCAATAAAGGCCTTGACGAGTTATGAATTTAAAATTTTTTCTATGTCCATCTGCACTGTGAATCATCTTTAACAAAATAATTTTGAAATACTAATATTTAAAATGAAAAAAGAGTTGCACAACAATCAACTAATTCAATCACTAAAGTTGAGCGATTTATGAAAATTTGAATATCATTTTATTCTATAAAAAGGGGAGATTTTACACCACTTCATCAACCGACTGAAAGAAGCCAATTATCTTCCAAGGTTTCTCAAGAGCGATTAGCCTAGATTATGAAAATGTTGATGTTCTAAAATTGTAACAATCTGACCGAAATTTAATATATAGGTAGGCTGTGATTACAGAAAAGAGAAACGTTTATTTAGTCAGAAGTTCAATTGTCAAAAATATTTCGCAGAATATGATTCCGTTTGCCAAAGGATCGTCTAAAATTTAAACTTCACAAATTTTTGAAATTTATTTATTGACATAAACAAAATAATCTATTTTACTGATGTCATTTAAATACTTTTGAAAGAAAACTAAAAGTTGAATTTTACAAGGACTCACAGAAATTTTTATTGAATAATTCGTTGTAATATTATATAAATTATGAAAATTAATTTTTAATGCAAATAAGATTTCAATGCGGTACAACACTGCTTCGAGTTCTCGTACATTTTTAAAGACATGATGAGTATAAATAAAAAATGCTTTTATATTAATAGCAGTTTAATCATTCCTATTTTAATTTAAAATTGAAGTTTAAAGGGAAAAGACAAATAATTGGAGAAATGCTTACAGTAATGAGCAGAGCGACTTAAGTTCCACATAATAATATTATTAGCTTAAAAGTATTTAGAAAAAAAATTATTAGGAGACTAAATAATATAACAAATTAAAATTAAAATTGTAGTGAAAATTAATACTAGCAAAGCGACAAGTAGCCAAAAGTGGCTGATATTATATTAAAATAATATATTTTGAAAATAAATCAACTCTACAAATCATAATTTAAATTATAGATTTAAATTTTGATGATAGATAAATAAATGATAAATTTAATAGATTTAAATTTATAGACATTTTATAAATGATATATTTAATAGATTTAAATTTATAGACATTTTATAAATGATATATTTAATAGATTTAAATTTAATAACATTTTATAAATGATAGATTTAAATTTTGATGATAGATAAATAAATGATAGATTTAAATTTAATAACATTTAATAAATGATAGATTTAAAATTTGATGATAAATAAATGATAGATTTAAATTTTGATGATAAATAAAGGATAGATTTCTATTTAATAACATTTTATAAATGATAAATTTAAATTTAATAACATTTTATAAATGATAAATTTAAATTTAATAAATGATATTTTTGATTACGATTTAAAATTACTATTGAATAATCAGCATTTTGAAAGTTTCTCCATGTTTAAAACAAGAAATTAAATTTTATAAAATATTTCCATGCGTAATTCACTTACGCATTTTATTTGGAAAGCACATTCTCATTATTTCGTAAATTTTTAACAGATTTTTTTAATGCTGTTCCTCTTTATCGCATTTTTTCTATAATATATTGTAAATAAATACTTGCTATATCTATTTATGAATTTTCGGAATATTTTTTTTTGCTTGATTTTATTTCATGTGGTTCTTATCTACCACACAAAAACAAAGTTTTATTGTATTTTAAACCGAAAATTTTCTGCTTTATATCAGAAATAAAGTCTGTTTTATTTTAAGTTTTATATTTACAAATTTATATATTTACTACATATCTTGAAACCGTCTGACACTTCGAAGGCAGTAACGACAACTCAAAAAAGGAAAAAGAAAAAGAAAAGAAATCTTTTTTGAAAAATTCAAGACTCTACTTTAATCTGCATGCAGGTTACAGTAAAAAAAAACGTTCCAGAAAAATTGGAAAGAATTTCCCCCAAAAAAGGAAACCTCTTTCGCATCAAGTTTATTTTTGTTTAAGTCTTTGTCTTTCACCAGCGTTTCTGTAGCGTTCTTTCGCCACTACAATACTTCTCTTATTTTCCCAAAATTATTCATAAGTCAAACAAATAAAAGACTCGCAAAAAAAGCACTGCTTTCTCCGCATCCTTTTATTCTTTTAGAAATTTAACATACTAGGCGAGCAATTGAAGAGCGCTTCTCCAAGTGACGGACGGTCAAAAACGTCAGCTGTTGAAAAACTTTTTTTATTTTCTCCGTCGTCTGCGCCATTCTCTCTTATTTTTCTTTTGTTTATTTTTTATTTGACGTGGGCTGCAAACGATTTCAGCTGACATTCTTACCCTTCTCTTGTGTATGCATATGTATACGTGTAAAATTGTTATTAGAATGCTTCTTTATTGACTT
This sequence comes from Argiope argentata, assembly GCA_026289955.1. NCBI lineage: Eukaryota > Metazoa > Arthropoda > Arachnida > Araneae > Araneidae > Argiope > Argiope argentata. The sequence continues at coordinate 11,878,509 of JAOUZG010032859.1, read as the reverse complement.
TAAAAAATGAACTGCTTTTTTCTTCTTCTTTCAAGTAAACACATAGAAATAGATAGTTTTCAAAATAAAAGGAATATATTAATGTTTTCACTAGAAAGTTTCTTGTTTTCCCAAGAATTGTGGAAATTTTTCATGTTTTATTAAAGCACACTGCACATGATAAAAATATAATACTTTTTAAGACTAAAAATTAAGAATTAAATTATAAACAAATTAAACAAGAATTTTCTGACTTTAAATTTTTTCCCAGATAAATAAGAATAATTATTCTTGCTCTTTTGGCAACATGATGAATATAACACATATAGTAATATGTTGAATATAAACATACATTCATACCCATTACCAGATGTATAATAAGAATGTATGTTTATATTCATTCATGTTAATTAAATGTTCATTAGTTCAAGTTGGAGTTCCTATTATTTCCTATATTTTTAAAAAAATACCATGATTGAAAATACAGTATTTTTCTAGTCATGATTTAGGAAAGGTATTAAGAATATTATCATTTTGTTAAAAACATGATACATTTATGTATACTTCTTAACCAAAAATTGTATAAGTTATATTTTTAAAATAATTTATACGATTTATCTCACACGGATCATCTAAAAGTTTATTTCTTTTTTAGAATTGGAACATTATAAAGAACAGCATCTAAGAAAGATACTAATGTCGGTTCTATTATTAATATTAACTTAAGAGGCATCAAAATAGGAAATATATATATATACTAGTTTATTTTATTTACGAATACGTACATATAATTTTCTGCAGCCTTCGTAAAGCTGAGGGAGTCAACAATATACTAGACCCTTTGGTTTGCGTTTCTATTGGATGCAAAATCCCAGCTTCTGTTTTGGCTTCTTGCACCTCAAGTATAAGAATCAATAAATAGTAATGACCAATAAACTGAGATTTACAATTTTTATAAATTTTTTTTGCTTATTTATTCCACTTTCCTTTCAAGGATGAAATTGAAAACTGTTCTTAATAATTTCAGAATACATACAATCGTCAGAGGTTATTTTTTTAAATTTAAATTTTGCTTCCGTCATTTCATTTTTGTTTTGTTTTTTGTGAATCAGTGTTCGTTCCAAGCCAATTTTAGCGATCAGTGTATTTCTGTTTTCGTGAACATTATAAGAAGTTTAGTTTAGTTATATAAACGTCTCGTTGTAAAACAACACTAGGGCTATTTTGGGACGGACATCGTGATTTTGAACCGGTGGTCAAATGGTGACATCTGAAATTGGCACTCCCCTCTCCACACCATACCAAAACAGTGGCAGGAAGTTTGATCGAGCCCGCCGAGATGTGTGCTATCTCTTCCTATATTTTCCAGTTAAGACCCAAAAAATTAGAGAAATAAACAAAAACCAAAAAATTAGTTTTCTGTGAAGCCAAAAAATATTTTATAAGCAAAATAATAATAATAATAAATAATAATTCTGCTTTTAGTATACACAAATTGAATTATATGATTTGTTAAACTACTCGTGTTTACACTCTAGAATGAATAAAGAATGTCTAATGCTATGAGACATGAAAAGATTTTAGGCTTAATGTGTACTTCCCATTAAAACTTATAATTCGAAAAAAAAAAAAAAACCCGCTATTAAAGAAAAATAAACAGTCTTAATTACTCACATGATAATCAAGTGCGATACGGTACTTCTTTTCAGTAATCCAGAGGCGATGTCACAGAATTTCAATGCAAAAAATACTCAGAAATTGTCACAATTACAAACGAACATACGTTAGGGACAATGGACATTAACTAACCAAAGCTGAATACAATCCATCGCTTATTTCAAACCGGTTATGGCGGATTTTGGTTTAGTTCCAGGCCCGTATAACTCTTATCCCTATATTCGTTATCGGTGGTCCCGCTTTGGTCCTGTCGGATTTAACGTGCAACAGACCCCCTTACATCACGGTTCTCAAATGGAATCGGGTTTCGAACCTGGAAACCTACTACTCACCACGCTACCACCACGCCATTGAGGCAAACTATTAGAGACAGAGAAGAATCCGTTGCAAAGAAATAAAAGTCATTATACATTTACATTTAAAATATGCTGGAAATACTACATATATATATTTTTAATTTTTTACCCTCCCTCGCAATATGCATGATATTACTAATACAATTTTTGTTACTTAAACTGAGGAAAGAATGTTATCCATTTGTGATAAGAATACTATCCAATTATCATTATATCAGATCTGATTTATTGATAGTTGAATAACAACTTGTATATCTTCTAGTACATAATGTATGATCAGCACATTGTTTTTTTATGAGTTCTTCCTTAACCACTTCGCATACAATGACGTGTCTGACACGCGCATCGAATTACTGAATTTTTATTTTCAAGCCTGCAATTAAGCCACAGAATTAAGTATTTAAGTACGAAAAAATCAATATGAAACGATTTAGTATCCCAAATGCTCCATATATTATTAAAAAAATCAAATTAACAATAAATTACCAAAATGGGATGAGTTATCTAATTAGAAAGTTAAATAAATTCGTATGTCAAGTGGTTAATATGCATTTATTTCTATTGATGCATGCCTGTTTATTTCATAAGTTCTTTGAAAAGTTGTTTTTTTTTGTATCGCTGAGGTTTTATCAAATTTATTAATTTTTTAAATAATTGTAATATACTATTACTTTTACCTGGCATCGAATCTGAGATTAGAGATCTTATATTGAAAACCAAGAGAAATTCATAGCGAAAATGAAAAAGTACACTCAGCTTTGAACCAGAAGTTCCTTTATGCTCATCAAGTGTAATTAGAAGACTTGTTTCTTACATTCTGTACATCAAAGATTAATTTCATAAGGATAAGTATACAATTTTTTTAAAGTTTTGTTATTTAAATACCGGGTGTCCAAAAAGTTCCCGTACTCCAAATTTAAAAAATCATTGTCCATGATTTTTTTTCAAGTATTTTAAATCTTGCCATACGAGTAATGAAACCATGAACATGCTTGAAGTTCTTTTCCGCGATCGACTTATCTCGAAAAATCTTTGGCCACCTCGATCCCCTGATCTAACCATCCCGGACTTTTTTCTGTGAGGATATTTAAAGGATAAAATTTATGAAGGTGATCCTCAAACAATAGATGATTTGAAAATCGCAATTACCAAAAGGATACAAGAAATCACTCCTAGCATGTTAAAACCCTTTTTCGAAAAACATGCGCAAACGAGTTCAGCTTTGTCTCCAAGAAAAGGGTGGACATTTTGAACATTTATTATAAATGTAAGTTCAGTATTATTTTCTTAGTTATGTTAAAAGGGCTTTTTATCATTGGCATAAAAATAATTCTTTTTAAACCTGTTATTTTTGTAAAATAGATTCACAAATCATCAGTACGGGAACTTTTTGGACACCCGGTATTATGCCGAGGTATGAGAAAAATGTTAAAGACTTCTTTCTTCTTGTTAATAACGGACAGCAAGAAAAATTGGAGTAAAGTTAATTATGTTGTTTCACCAATGCTTAAAAATGCATCTAAAATAGAATTTTTTATTTACTCTAGATAATTAATAAAAAGGAATTTGCATTGTTTCTTCCTTGGAGCATAGACCACCGAAAAATATAGACATTACGAAATACCCCCCCCCCCCCTAAATTAAAAAACGAGCTATTTCCTTAATAGACATCCGTCTTCAGCCCGTAAACTCGACTCGCAGGGGCGAAGCCGTTATTTACCAGCATAACTAATCCCTTCCACAAAATCAATGGCCCTAAAACAGTGGTCCAACTCCATAATAAATGCCCCTGGTTCTTGCGAGAAATTGGAGATCCCCCAAGAAAGGGTTGGGGCATAAAATAGAACATTAAAGTTATTCGGTGCAAAATGTGGCATGATAGATAACATGATTAAACGCACGGGATATATCATCACTGGACCACTAGAGGGCGGTATGGTATACAGGCCTGGAGTTCTTTTTGTGTCTGTGGAGGGCTGAGGGTGCAAGAAAAAGATTTCGCCAAGATGCTGTGCCGAGGCACCACCTGATAGTTGGCCATCGCCCAAACGCGTCTTAAAATTGTCAGAATTATAATTTTCCTTGTTGGTATAGCTCCTTCATTTTTTTCGTGTTTCCTGGCTATCCTCCAGTGCACTTTGCTGTAGAAGGATAGATAACCCTGCCTAATATATCCTTCTAAGGACAAAAACACACGAGCAATAATGGAAAGGGTTTGTTTTGTCTCAAGCTGCTGATAGCTATATAGTAACCTTTTTTTTGTTGTAAAATATTTTGCTGTTGAAAAATTGCTTGATTACAATGTTTGGAATTTGGTTTTTATTTTTTATTTATTTAAGAGGGAGGTTATTTGAGTAGTATCAGCTGGTGTTATTAACTTGAAGATTCGATTTTTTAAAGAAAATAATGCGTTTTAGACATACACTAAAACAAAAAGGACCAATGTTATCGTCTATACATAAGCTTGGTACGAGGAAATCTTGCCAAGTTTGGTAAGCACATACTCAAAATAATCTAAAACATTTGTAATTAAATTGGATACGAGTCTTGAAAAAATATTTATTGAGGATATCTCAATAAATGTTATACTTAAGTAAATTATATAGCAATATATCCGGCGAAATATTGATTCAGCAAGAAATTTATTCCTATATAGAAAATATAAATAAAAAAAGTATTGATTATTTATAAAAAATTGTAATAAAGTTATATATACAGGTTGAACTTCATCGACTTTTTTCAGTTTTTTTTTAATTAGCATAATAAAAATTGCTAAAAGCTTCATTATTTTGCACTCTTAACACTGATTTTGGTGAAAATTGCTCCAAATGGCACAAAAATTGCTTGATTACAATGTTTAGAATTTTGTTTTTCTTTTTATTTATTTCCGAGGGAGACTATTTGAGTTGTATCAGCTGGTGTTATTAACTTAAAGATTCGATTATTTTCTTTTAAAAAATGAAGCGTTTTAGACGCATACTAAGTTCCTATATAAAGCAAAAATGGCCATATGTTATCATCTATACACAAGTATATGCTATGATGAAATCTTGCCAAGTTTGGTAAATATATACTTAAGATAATCTAAAACATTTGCAATTAAATTAGATCTGAGTTTTTCTTGAAAAAATGTTTATAGAGGTTATGTTAAAATTGTTATACTTAAATAAATTTTATAGCAATATATCCGGCGAAATATTGATTCAGCAAAAATTTATTCCTATTTAGAAAATATAAATTTAAAAAAGTATTGATTATTGTAAAAAAATTGTAGTTAAGTTAAACATACAGGTTGAACTTCATTGACTCTTTTCAGTTTTTTTTTTTTTTTTGAAATCAGCATAATAAAAATTGCTAAAAGCTTCATTACTTTGCACACTTATTGGAGCAATTTTGGCGAAAATTGCTCCAAATGGCACTAAAATTGCTTGATTACAATGTTTGGAATTTGGTTTTTCTTTTTATTTATTTAAGAGGGAGGCTATTTGAGTTGTATCAGCTGGTGTTATTAACTTAAAGATTCGATTATTTTCTTTTAAAAAATGATGCGTTTTAGACGTATACTAAGTTCCTATATAAAACAAAAATGGCCATGTTACCATCTATACACAAGCATGGTACGAGGAAATCTTGCCAAGTTTGGTAAATACATACTTAAGATAATCTAAAACATTTGCAATCAAATTGGATATGGGTTTTTCTTGAAAAATGGTTCGCAGAAGTTATCTTAAACTTGTTATACTTAAATAAATTAAATTGCAATATATTCAGCGAAATATTGATTAAGCAAGAAATTCATTCCTATTTAAAAATATAAATAAAAAAGTATTGATTATTGTAAAAAAATGTAGTAAAGTTAAACATACAGGTTGAGCTTCATCGACTCTTTTCAGTTTTTAAAAAAGCTTTCAGCTTTTTAAAAATTAGCATAATAAAAATTACTAAAATCCTTGTTTTTTACACACTTAACACTGAGTTTGGCGAAAATTGATATGTATGGCACTAAAATGTGAATAAACTTACGAACCTTGATAATTTTTTGACCCTCTGAACACATGATGAGATTTTCATAACATTGTCAAATTCTAAAAAAAAAACTCATAATTAAATAATACTTTAATAAATTTATTTTCTCTTATATTTTACAACTCACGCATTTAACATCAAGCAAAAAAGATTTACTGACATGCTTCATGCATTTCAGTTTGTAGCTTATTTAACACTTTAAATTTAAAGGACCCTTTTTTTTAGTCATGGCATACTAAAAAAAAATTGTGAATTGAGAGTGGCTTACCAAAAGGGATTCATTTAGATTATTAGATAAATTTAATTTGAATAATTAATTTAATGAAATAATTAAAGGAACTTAATTTGATTGAATTAATTAATTAGGTTAATTAATAATTAAGTAGCAAATCAAAGCACAGCATTTTGTATGAGATAAGGAACTGAAGCAAATAAGTTTCTTTTTTGACAGACTTGCCAGAATTTATGCCAACCTACATAATTTCATTCAAAGATTGAAGAATTTGGTGGGAAGTATACTTTCCAGGCCTTATAAAAAGTTAAACAACAGAAAGTGGATTCATAGAAATTTTCTCATACATTTGTAACGCATATGTAATCTCCCTCCATAAGATTTTGGATTTTGGGCCAAACCACTCACTCCAAAGATGACCATATTCTGTAACCGTATAAGCATTATTGCTTCAAACATAATGAAGAGAATTAAGTATACATTTTGGTCGTTTTTTCCCGAATGAAACCAAAACTTGATTCGCAATTTTAATTCTAATGATTATATACCTAATGATTATCTATTCTAATTCTAATGATTAAAAACTAATGATTATATATTTTAATTCTAATGATTATATACCTAATGATTATATATCCTAATTCTAATCCTTATATACCTAATGATTATATACTCTAATTATAATGATTATATACCTATTGATTACATATTCTAATTCTAATGATTAAAACCTAATTATTATCTATTCTAATTCTAATGATTATATATGCAATGATTATAAATTCTAATTCTAATGATTATATACCTAATGATTATATATTCTAATTCTAATGATTAAAACCTAATGATTATTTATTTTAATTCCAATGATTATATACCTAATGATTATATATTCTAATTCTTATGATTAAATACCTAATGATTATATATTCTAATTCTAATGATTATATACCTATTGATTATTTATTCTAATTCTAATGATCATATACCTAATGATTATATATTCTATTTCTAATCCTTATATACTTAATGATTATATACTCTAATTATAATGATTATATAATAATTTTAATGCTTATATATCTAACTTCTTTTGATAGAAGTGATTATGTACCTAGTTTGATAGAAGTGATTATATACCTGGAGTTTTTTTTATTTCCTCGTATGCAAAGTATATAAAAAAGTATTGTAATCATCAAAACATCAAAAACACCAAATCACATTTCCTTAAGTTCGAAAAACACATTTTTGGCCTTCTGTCAATCTGCCTGTCTGAGAACCAAATAATTCCAAAATCGCTTTCAGCTAGATGGATGAAAGTTGGCACATATTACCAAATGTACAGTTTTCACTCAAACTTTGATCGAAATCTAATCATTCACAGAAGGTTTCTCAGTGTGGCTGTTCAAATTCAAGTGAACTCGTTAACTATAAAACGCAAAATATTAAATAGATAAAATTTGGTACCTAAATTTGACATCTAAAATCGAAATTTTTCATAACTTTTTGAACCAAATGTGTGAAAAGTTTAGACAACTATCTTTATTTCTTCCTTACATGTAAGCAAAATTATTCAAATGAGTAAATAAATGAAATTTGATACGTGATCTTGCGACTACAACAGTAAATCAATCAAACTTTGGTTTCATATTTTTGAAAAAAATCATATCAAGACTCTCTGAACAACTCGAAAGCACATGGAATTAAACCACAAGGGCTGAATGACCGGACGGCTGTAGCAGCAACACTGGCGAGAACTGTGGTTCAATCCTAATGGCCATCACCGGCTACGGTACAACCCTTACCGTAAGAAGTACGTCCCGTCATCGATGGAAGGAATCTAACCTCCACCTATTAGTGTATCCTTCAGGCTTGCGATATCAAACCACCATGCCGGAAGCACCTCATTCTCATTTCGAGGTGCCCCCCGGGAGGAAAATGTTTAGGAAAAAGATGTTCAAAATACATTAATAATGTCCATCACCGGCCACAGTACAACTCTCACCGTAGGAAGTACGTCCCGTCATTGATGGAAGGATTCTAACCCCCACCTATTAGTGTATCTTTTAGGGTGGCGAGATCCGATTACCATGTCTGAAGCATTTCATTCTCATTTCGAGGTGCCCCCCGGGGGTGGAAAATGTTTGGGAAAAATGTTCAAAATACATTGATACATACTAATATAACTAATATTAATATAAGATATTAATTCAATAAGTACTGAAGTAAGTATGGAATTAATATTACATATTAATTCAGTAAAAATACTAAATTCATGACAAAAGTCTATATTTCTTAAGAATAGTTCACAATTGATTGATATGTAATTCCTTTGCACCTTAATTTTAAATCCATAGTTTTATACAGGAAAGGAGGGTAACATCCTTAATAAAGCATATCTCAAAAGTTACGGAGACTCCTTTCGTTGGTGTAGTTATTGCACTTACATGCATACGAATGTATAGACCGACGGACCGTCAGTTTTTGGACAGATTTAATTCAAAATTCGATGTAAACTCACGCATTAAATGCTAAATATGTGTTCCAAATTTTATTTATCTAGCTCCTACATTTTGTATAATCATTATGTTCACGCGGATTCAGATAACCAGACAGACAGATCTTCTGTGAATAAATCTTCATTGAAAATTATAAAGAAGCATATAGATATGATTTGTAGAACATAATTCCATTTTTCACCCGTCTAGTTCAAAGCATTTTCGAATTATCGTGCTTCACAGACGGAATTAATTGCAAACAATCTGTTTTCTTGTTCCAGAATCGTCTGGAACATAAAAATTGATAACTATAAAAAATTGGATTTTTTTAATAGTTACAACATTTTATATATATATTGTATAAAAGAAAGTAAAAAGTTGATAAGACAGTCGATAACGTTTTTATAAAAAAAAGGTGAAATTTAATAGTGATACCTTACTTCTTATCAGGCACGATAAAATACATTTAGTGGAAAATGACTTGAGAGTTAACTAACCAGTTTGTTTAATATATAGAAATAGTATTAATATAATATAAAATATACATCCATTTCATTTTTTAAGAGCTTTATTAAAGTATTATATCTTTATAAATAAATTTTCAGACTATGTAAAAGACAATATAAACTTCATGACTTCTACATTTATTCACTATCTTCATTTAAATTAGTTTTAAAAAAATCTATCGTTCTTTTAACACAAGCATTTAATTAAAAATTTTAGGTTACATTGCGAATTTCCGAAGAAAGAAAGAGAATAGAAAACAACATCAATTAACAGAAACTACGACTTCTAATGGTCTTTGGATCGAACTCAACTACAAAATTGTTTCTTGTCATTAACTGTTCAATGTCACCTTAGAATTGTACATCCAACTAGCAGTCAGTATTCACGATTAATTATAGACTAAAGGCATCCCGAAACGACTATTCTTTTTGAAAAAAAACTTCACACTTGTAGCGGAACTTAACCAACCGTTTTGTTAATTCCCATGACACCAATCTTAATCACTTTCCATTAATTAAAAATTCATTGAACCATCTTGAAGTCCATTAATTACATTTAGAGAGAGAGAACCTCGTTTCAGTATTTATTTAAAAAATAAATAAAAGAAAATAAGGAATCTGATATCAGTGCTCAAATAATTGAATTAGTCTAGATGTAAATATATTTTATTTATCTAGAGATCTCATGTTAGTTGTAAAATCATCCACTTAAGCCTAGTTTGACGAAAAAAGAATTCGATTTAAGTTTATTTTTGTACTGCACGTGTGAATGTAAGCTTTATGAAATAACATTCAATCCATTTTATTCCTACCAGAAGAAGAAGAATTTTATGTATAAGAATAATGCATTTATCTAAGAATCGTTTGCAGGAAAAGAATAAAATGGCGCCATTAAGAATTCTTAACCGTACAAACTAAAAGTAGAATTTACAGTTAAGGTATTTGGGTTTAAATATAAATAAAATGACTTTTAGATGTATATTTTTGGGTTTGATTTAATTTGAGTGGATTCTGAAGTAGAAAAGGATTTTGGAGAATAGAAACTTTATTTCTCTGGTAAGAATGGGATAAATATTGAAGACTTGTGTTGACGAAAACATAATGCCTATTTTATCGTCTTTCTCAAATAAAAATGGTTCAAAAATAAAATTGAGTTCTTACATAAACATTTAGAAAAGAATTTCTTTTACCTATTTTCTTAAAATATTTGGTAGAAAATAGCATTGGAGAATTGAGAAGACAAAAGCACTCATTTAATATATCAAAACGTAACATATTTACATTTTACAGTAAAGTGATAAATAAGATTTTACTGTTTCTATTAATAAAAAGATAAAATTAGATTCATTTATCAATTTCATTAAAAATATTTATTACGTCTATTTTGATATAATATATATGGTTTTAGAAATAAAGAATTAATGATGATGTTTTATTTTTCCTATACAGAATACTGAAATAACTGAACATAGAATATGGAATACTGAAACATAGTATATGTCACAGGATTTAAATAATTGTGCAAGTGAACTAAGATATCTGTGCATGTTATCTGATGTATTTAATTCTAAAAGACGTATAATGGATTTTGAAATCAAATTAATGCAATGGATTACTGCAAATTAATGATGAAGTATTTCACTTGAGTAAGTTGCCGCAGAAGTCAGTATCGACATATTTTAAAAATAATTACTATGCCAGTAAAGTTTTTTTTACTATCATTTGGTGCAATTATATTAATATAGAAGGGGCACCTAAGAGAAAAAAATTGATTTGAACACGGACAATTTTTACATTTTGAATCAGGATCGTTTATATAGTACTTTAAAAATTATTTATTACTACTATTTTAAGATGTAACTCTTTTAAGATGTAAATTTTTTTCCAAATAACATATCCTTCCTTAATACAATTCTTTTTTCTTAGTATAATATTCTTTTGTTTTTCCCAATATATTTTTTCTAAGTTTTATTCAGATATTATTATTATACATATCTAACATTTTTACTGAAGTTCCCCTGGCAATACCTAAGACAGGCACTAAATTTTCGACTTTATAAGGTGCTATTATAGGGCCAATGTTCTTTTCGTCCATCTTGTAAATTAGGAATGCCTTAATTTTCGTATTGCCTGTTTCCTCTATAGATCAAATGCATTTTTTTCTCCATTTCTTTAACTTTGCATTTTTGGCCTATTAAAGTGTTCGGAATTAAAATAACGCAATTTGAGCTTTATTGATCTATACCATCAGCAAAAAATCTTGGATTTCTTATGTGATTTGTGTTTTCACATCTTGGTGAAACTTTTAATGTGTTATAACTGCACACACACACACACACACACACACACACACACACACACACACACACTTTTTCGTATTTACATATAATAAGTATTCAAACTAGTGAAAAATTCTTTAGAGAAGATAGTTTTAAAAAATTCAATCTCGTTAAGCTAATTATGCAAATTATTTTTGGTCATTGAATTCCATTGGAAAAATTTCAGGATATTGAATGGAAAAAGTAACATATCCTGAATATCTGGTCATTTAAGGTTTAATGATCACTCTGTTGCTTCCTTTCGTGACGTCATTTGAAAGTAGTGTTGAACGGATAACCGGAAAAGAGTGAAAAGATTTTTGCACAAAATATTATTATATATGAATCCAAACTTATTACGGAAATACCTTAATATATATATTTATTCACGAGTTGTTATGTAGAGTTATATATTTATCGTGTGACACACAGTACAGTACTTAAATGATGTAACATTTATAACTAATATTAATTCATCATAATGACGTTTTTACACTTGCGTTTTGTTAATATATATTCGTTATAATATTTTTGTACAAAATTTAATTATTTTTTGTTTTTATTAAAATTAAATGTTTTTATTATTAAAAATTTAGCTGCTAAAATATATAGAAAACGTTTATGATTTTATTAAAAATCTACTTCTAAAAATGCTAATTAAAACAATTAAATCTTAAAAAATAATATTTCTTACGAACAAAACAATTCAGAGCTATTTTTGAGCAAAAATAAGCAGCATCACTTGTATGTTTATATTATTTAATTTTTTCAGTTAATCAATTTATTTTTACATGCAATAAAATGAAAAAATTAAAAGAAATTAGGTGGTTAAATAGTTGAAGTTACTATTTTGTATATCGTTTTGTAAACTTCTGGCTAAAAATATGTTGCAGCCTAGAATTTCATAAGAAAAATTTTGCTCTAATATCATTTTTTTTTGTTATAAACAGAATATGACCTGCTTCGTATGAATTCTTAAGAGGAAAATAACCTAGAAATAAATAAGTTTTACCAACTTAGAAAGAAGAAGAAGAAGAAGAAGTGACATCAACTTTAAACATCGCATACTTAAGGATAATTTAGGCCACCAGTTGACGCAGTTATCAGAAAACAAAAAATAATCTTTTAGCTGTCGAGCTTGACAGTAGATTCTAATATCAGCAACAACGATATTTTTTCTTTTCTTTCAAAAATAGCAGACTGTTTACTTTATAAATAGCCAAAATATATGACAGTTATTTTTTCTACATAAATTAACAGATGTTATTAATTACTTGGTTTAAATATTTGCTTTTAAGACTTTGTATGATTGTGATCAGGCTTTAAAAATTTATTTAATTAATATTTATAAATTTGAAAAATTTTAATTACTAAAATTGTAAATATTAATAGCTTTTCTCCAAAGATTACATAGAAAGGTTTCCTTCTTTAATTGTACTAATTTTCTGTTTGGATCATTTCTTTGATTAAAGAAACAAATGAGCCGGCTTTCTGGCACGGAGGTAGCTTGTCTTCCTCGCGTTCTGTGAGTCCCGGGTTCGAGTTCCGGTCAGGGCATGGTTGTTCTTCTGTGTTCTATCTGTAAGATGCGGGAATGTACCCTCCAGTAAAAAGGGATTGTGCAATCAAATGTGGTGAGTGTGTAGCTAAAGTCGTACTCTTGGCCCTAATTGGCGCTACTTCTAAAACAAGAGACGCTCCTTTCGGCTTAAATCTAGTGCTGTATCAGCAGGAGGCTTGCCTATAGGCAAGTGCCATAAGTAACAACAACAAGAGAAACAAATGTAGAAAGTTTAATCTAAAAATTGGAGAATCCCCATGAAATGTTAAGGCAAAAAATTATTTATTTTATCAATAGTAAGGAAGCCAGGGTTCACTTGAAACCGAAATAAGTTGTAATATGCAAATTACTCCGTGGCTTTTGGAATTTTTAGTCAGAATATTCTGTAAATATGATTCTTACGGCGAGTTCTATTACGTCAGAATAATAGTTTAATTCGAATAAATTTTTGACGCCACCTTTGTTTTAAAAAATGAGTTCCGAAGCTGCAGTTGTGTAGCTTACATGTAAATTAGTCATTGACTTCCACAATTATGCTCTAAAAATAAGAATAAGAAACATTGGTTAAATCTGCGGAGAATTTTTAGATTTTAATAGTTTGGAACTCGTATAATTTTCCACATTCAACTGTATAGCACTGCTTTCTAAAATTATGAGAACTGGTTTCTTCACTTTAGAACTACTTGGAATAGCTAGATTCTGTGTTAATTATCAGAATATAAGCTTGAGGTCTAAGCCTCCTGGTGTAGCGTGGTGAAAGGGGTTTCCAACTCAGGTGTCGTCCTTGTCATCAAACCGTGGTTCAAAATTAGTCCAAATGTTGCTTTACAACGGGACGTTAATATAACTTAACCAAACTAAACCAACACTAAACGTGAGAATGCTAATCTCTTTTGTTACAAAGACTCAGTTGATTTTACTTTTTGTGATAATTATGCTCTTACACAAAACTTAGTCAAAAAGATGAGAAAGATAATAAATTCGTCAACTGTCTTTCCAAACCAAAATCTGGTAAATAATATCTGGAATGTCCAAGACAGAATAATTCAATTAACTTTCCCTCTTCGACCCCGAACGTCCAAAATTTGAATTAGTGCCGCAGAGTGATAGGATTAATTGCAATAACTGTGCATAAATTGCTTCAATTTCAGGGTAAAATATTGTTGTGCAAGATAACTGTAAGAAAGAATAATTATTGTGGCGTTTATTAATTAACGGTGAACTAGTGAAAACTCGCCAAATGTGGCATTAAAACCAAATTGATATAGAAATTATATCAGCACACTTCTAACGTAATGGAGAAAACTAGTGTCTGTTTATACTGTTTATGTGAAAAGATGTCAACATTATCGATCGTCAACATCATCGAAGATGAAAATAATAATAATAAAGATCAAAATGAAATCTGATTTGCATATTTCAATGTATCATGTCAGAACATCATTTCTTGAACGGCCAAGCATCACGTACTCGGGCAAGTTAAATTATATTTTTATTCATTTTAATTATTTCATTGAATGAGTCACTTTAGTATCACAAACTATCCAAAAAACTGTGTCTCGCCTAAATTGTTAAAAAAAAATATCACATTTCCCGTCTATTTCATTTCATATAATGATGTGCTCAAAATGACATTTTTCTAGGTTTTATTTGTTGTAGTCATTAACTTATTTTTTAAAAATCAGAACTTTTGTGAATGCAAAGGCAGCACGTTATTAAAAGGTAACTGCGCGTGCAGATAATAAAAGTTCAATTTTTCGCCAACGGATTTTTGTTGAAGTCACAAACCTCATCCCCAAAATAACATCATGTTCTTACATGATAATAAAGATATAAAAATAACTCAAATACTTCACTGTTAAATAAAAAATAACAATATTTTAATCAATTCAATGCATTTAATCTTCGTTAAACTGAATATTTTTTATATAAAGCTGTTATAATTTGTATAATGCTACATAATGCTGCTATAAGGCTGAATATTTTTATATATGGTGCTAGTTATAATTCATAACAATTTTTATTATTATTAGTTCGAGAGCTATATTAAATTTAAGATTTATTTAATGTTTTAAAAATAAGCAATGGTTCTGGATCTCAAGAGAAAAGAGATAACCAACACAAAGTTTATTTTGATTTTTAAGGCTAGCATATTTTGAGTACATTTTCTCATACAATTTATTTTTACACTAATACTGATTTCAAACTTTAAAATATCAATGTAAAATTTATAAACATATATTTAAGTTTGCATTATTAACAAATTGATTTCTTGGCCTAAAAAGTGTTCATTATTGAAATCTTTTAAAATTAGTTTCAAAAAACATTCCTAAGATAATTGTTATAAAATTTAAAAGTAAAAAAGTGTTAAAAGAGTAAATAAAGTGCTAAAAAGTACTAGAAAAACCACTTAATTTTAAAGTATTAAAGAATTCAGACTACTAAGGTGCAGATAAATCTTAAAGCCGGCATCCTGGCACAGAGGTAGCTCGTCTTCTTCGTGATCAGGACGTCCCGGGTTCGGGCCCCTATTAGGGCATGGTTGTTCTTCTGATTTCTATCTGTAAGGTGTGTGAATGTGTCCCCCCCCTGTAAAATGGGTCTGTGCAAGCCAATGTGATAAATGTGTGTCATTTTCATATGAGCTAGAAGTCAGACTTCGGCCTTCGGGTGCTCAGGTGTCCATACCCTGAGGAGTTACTGCACCCAACTTTTTGTTGTAAAGCGGACACGTCATCATTATCATTTAAAAACATTGTTCCTCCAAAAGTGTATTGAATTGAATTAAAAACATAATTGAATTACAATATAATATAATAATATAATTGACTACAATGAGAGTGTAGCTAAGTTGTACTCTTGATCCTAGTTTTCGCTACTTCAAAAGCGAGAGACGCTCATTAAGTTTAAAATCGTCGACAGCCGTCAGCGTGCTCCTCCATAGCAAGTGTTATTAGTAACAATAACAGATTTTAACTATGACTTTAGTCAATGATCCATGATTAATATTCTGTTTTGTTCAAATAAATGGCGAGCTTATTTAAGAAAGGTTTTTTGGCATTTATACCATTTGAAGCGAAAATTTCGGAATAGTTCATAATTAGATAAATTCAATTGAAGAAAAACATATTTTTTTAAGTATATATCTTTTGACGTTTGAACATTTATCAAATAATAAACTATCTTAAAATTAGAGAATGGAGTATGAGTTTATGAAACAGATTTTTGATTTTGTACGATTTGATACATAAATTTTATAATACTTTAAAATTTTGAAATAACAAATGGATTTAAGAAACAAATCTATAAGTAATTTAAGAAAGATATTTTTGAATTTTAAACAAAAACTTTATAGTATTTCATAATTAAACAGATTAAGTTTAAGAAAAACATATTTTTAAATTTACATCATTTGATATTTGAATTTATATCAAGTGATAAAATATCTTAATATTAGACAAATGGATTATGAGTTTATGAAACATATTTTTTGTTTGTTAAATAATATTATTAAAATTTATAATACTTTAAAATTTAGTAAATAGCTAATGCCATGACTCCCAAAGTGGGACCCACGCCCCACAGGGGGCAATTTGAAAATGGACTTGATAACACAACGTGGGGATTTGAGCCTAAAACTAACCAAATTGGAACTTAACATAAAATCTCTTTTCACCAAGCAGCAAGCAGAAGGATCTCACTAAATTAAAAACACAAATAGATATTAAAAAATCAATATTAAAATTATTTGGAGTTTGAATTTCAGTTTTTCATTACATGTTTTGAAATTTGAATTACTGTGTTTTGTTAAAAATTTCATAGTGATTTATATCTAGAATCCATGGGGGCGTGAAAACTAGAAAGGTTAAAGTGGGGCATGGCACAAAAAAGGTGGGGAAACACTGAGCTAATGGATTTAAAAGACGAATTTATAAACAAAAATTAAATAAACGAAACGTAAATTTAAGATATAAAATCAATTAAATTTTTTATATTATTTGTTATTATATAATATTAGTACAAATCACATCACTAGAAAATGAAAAATTGATGTAAAAATCTATTTCTAATTAGCTAAAGAAAACCGAATCATGATATCCTTTCGATTAATAAGTTATCGAACATTTCTATTGAAGAGACCTTAAATGGCGAATTAAGATATTGAGTGGGAAAAGAAATCTCCTTGTTGAGAAATCTAAAACGAAAATGGAACGAATGTTTCCGATGCGTTATGACACAAGTAGAGCTTCGATTTTTCAATTTGTTCACTCTATTAGATTAACCCATTTCTTGTGCGCGATGAAATCTGTCAAAAGGGATTCTCTTTTTGGCTGTCTTTTTGAAATGTCATCCATAACTTTTTGCGCAGCTGAGGGTCATTAACAACAGGGATTTGTACTTCAAATCGTCAAGGATGAGGCCATTTTTTTAGAATGATTGAAATTGTTTAGGATTTTCTTGACGGAGAATTTTCTTTGTGCTTTGTTATTATTTTTTAATCACTTGAATTGTGCAATGAATTATATTTTGCTCATAACCTCTTAAACGAAATTGATCGCATTGTGCGAGATTTTAAGGGGATGAGTTTTTGCGTGCGCCTGTGAAAAAGAAATGGACATCTAACTGATAAGAATAATAATAGATGCACTCTGAAAGCAATCGTATTTACACGGCTAATGGATTTTTTGTTAAAACTTTCTGGTGCATGCTCGTTGTCAGTCCTACTTCCGTTTGATTTAATTAATCTATTTTAGAATTTGCGATTCAAGGTTAAAATCTTTATTTAAAAATTTCACAATTTTCTGATATTTTTTATATTAATGTTAATAACATTTTAATATAATTATATTTTTAATATAATTAACATCAATATAAAAATATACATTATGTTTATGTTATATTTTGTCGTTAATTATATTTGTCGTTATTGTTAGAAAATATCACATTTTTAATATTTTATAATATTGAAGATAATTTCTCACTGTTTTCAAATAAGTGAGATAATGTATGAAGAATGGTAATATTCGTTTGATTTAATTAATCTATTTTAGAATTCACGATTCTAAGTTAAAAGTTTTATAAGAAAATTTTTAAGAACAATTTGGTAATATTTTTAACATATTTATGTAAATTAATTTTTAATATATTTATGTTAATTATACTTTTGATATATTTATGTTAATTATATTTTCAATATAATTAACATCAATATTTGATGTTAATTATATTGGCGTTATTGTTAGAAAACATTACATTTTTTATATTTTCTAACATTGATGCTAATTTCTCACTGTTTTCAAGTAATTGGGATAATGTACGAAGAATGTTAATTTTCGTTTGAGTTAATTAATCTATTTTAGAATTCTCAATTCAAGGTTAAAAGTTTTATAAGAAAATTTCACACTTTAAATCTATAACATCAATTCTAAAAGTTTTATAAGATAATTTCACAATTATTTATGTTAATCATATTTTTAATATATTTATGTAATCAAATTTTTTATATTATTTATTTTAATTATGTTTTCAATAAAATAACATTAATATTAAAATTTTATATTTATATTATATTTTGACGTTAATTATATTGGTTATTACTAGAAAATATCACATTTTAGTATTTTCTAATATTGACGCTAAATACTCACTATTTTCAAATAATTGAGGTAATGTATGAAGAATGATAATTTTCGTTTGATTTAATTAATCTATTTTAGAATTCGCGATTCAAGGTTAAAAGTTTCATACGAAAATTTCACATTTCTTCTAATATTTTAAACATTGACGTTAATTATATTTTAAATACATTTATGCTAATTATATTTTCAACATAATTAACATCAATATTAAAAATATATATTATATTTATATTATATTTTGACTTTAATTATATTGGGTTAATTAATCGATTTAAATAAATCAGCCTCATATATCAGTCTCAAATGATTTTTTAACCCTTTATCTACTGACCGTACTTAATAAGTATCATTCAAATCTGTATTATATTTTCGCAAATATGACTTTTTTTGCCGATGGTATTCTAAAAAACACGGAAAATATAACCCAAATAGCAAGAAGTCAGTATAAGCTAAAGGTAGGAATGAAAAATATGTAATTAATAATTAAATTAATTAAAATATTTCTATTAATTATAATTTTTTTTCTTGCGTTCTCGTTTTTCATTTTCGTTCGTAATAAATGTAATTTGTTACGCAAGTTCACATCGTGCAATAAATTAAATGAATTATTTATTAAATTTAAATTATGTGTATACTTTCATATTCGTATATCATTGTGTCATATATTGTAATTCGCAAATTGTTATGTCAACTTTTCTGATATAATTTAAAATTACTTAAAGAAAACTTTTATGTAGAATCTGGAACATCAAATGTGTTCTTTTTGGTTTGATATAACCACCATAAAGCCAAATAAAAAGATTAAAATGAAATCTGCTATGCATATTTCAATGTATTATGTCAGAAAATAATCTCTTGAACGGCCAAGCAACACGTGCTCGTGCAAGTTAAATGATATTTTTATTCATTTTAATTGTTTCATTGAATGAGTCTCTTTAGTATTGCAAACGATCCAAAACACTTTGTCTCGTGTTGATTGTTTAAAAAAATATCACATTTATTTCATTTCACATAATCACCAAATAACATTTATCTGGGCTTTATTTGCGGTAGTCATTGACTTACATTTTTTTATCAGAGCTTTTGTAAATGGGATGACATCACGTTATTAACAGCTGATTTTTTGAAATGCTCGTGCAGATAATAAAATTTCAATTTTTCGCTTACGGATTTTTGCTGACCCACAAAACCTCATTCCTAAAACAATATCATGCTCTGACATGATAATAAAACTATAGAAAAATGAATGCATTTCAACTAAACTAGAGTTTACAATGCAACGTTACACTTTATAACAGGGATGCACAACCTATGGCCTGCGTAGATTTTGAAGTTGGGCCTCAAATGTTATTAATAAAATAAAATAAACTTAAAATGAAATGAGATTTTTTCAAATAAACAGGGGAAAAATCGGATTCGAATACGATTCTGCACCAGAATAAATAATTTCAGTTGATTATTAGGTTTATTTACTTTTTATTACGCGTTATTTCAGTTTGTTCTATTCACGGCTACATGCGAGTAAGAGTTTTCGTATAGGAGAAGTTCGCGGACGTGAAAAATTTCCACACGTGAAAATGCAGTATGAGGATCAAATTCAAACCTTGTGCAATGCTTTTGATGATCAGTTTTCAGATTTAGAAAAGTGCCTAGCAAAAATTGATTAATTTTTTTCTCCATTTTCTGTTGATATAAATCTAGTGGATGAAAGAATGCAGTTAGCCTTAATTGATTTACAGAATTCTGATTTTAAAAAAATCAATTTAAAGAAAAACCGATATTAGAATTTTATAAAGACTTGCACGAGGAATTTTCGTGCTTAAAGCAAAATGTAGCTGCATGTGCAACTTTCTTTGGCAGCATTTGCATTTGTGATCAAACTTTCTCACTAATGAATTTAAATAAATCAAAAGTAAGAAATAGAAATTTTGTTCAGCATATTTCCACAACCAATCTTAAGCTAAATATAAAATCAATAACTTCAAATATTCAGTCCCAGCCATCTCATTAACTTTTGCTAATTTTGATTATTAATTATTTTTTGTTAAATTTTAATTTGTGTTCTCTGTATAGTTACCAAAAAGTTTTCCTTCGTTATTCTATTTAAAATTTGCCACCTTTTTAGTAGAAATCCTTTATTTGGAGGTAAAGTATTTCAATCATATCTATAATGTTTGTGTTTCATTCATTCATTTATTTATTGCATTACGTGTGCATGGGTAAATTAAGTAGAGAAATAGTTGTAATTCATGCGTATTGCTGATAAAAACGTGTTTTCACGTTTATAACATGCTTTAAAATTCAATGGCCCTGGAGATGATCCTTTTTCATATTTTGGCCTTGAAAAGGTTGTGCATACCTGCTGTAAATGATAGTGTTAGCTATGAATTGTAACATGAACCCATACTGATCATTCACATATTCCTAGAGTTCAAATGTTAAATATATGAACAGAAGGCATTGGTAAAAAATATCTTTTTTTCCGTTATACATCAGCTTGGCATAAAAGTTTTATTATTTCTTGTTAGGAATTCAACTCGAGTCATTTCTAATACTTTTTCTGTCTGCCGGAATGCTGGAAAAAGGCAAAAATGACCTACTTTCTCCAGTAAGCCCGCATGACGGATGGTTTTCTTCGAGCATTATGGTGGTGTATTAAGGGAGGGCTTTTATTTCGTTTTCTTCCGCTGGAGAGACGAGAAAACAAAATAAAATCTGTCCCCAAAAATACAAGTGTTTTTGTGCAATGGAAACATAATAAAACTCGTTCTTTGCAAATTTGATTTAAAATCAGTAAGAGCAGAATTCAGCAAGTATTACTCTTTTCCGAAAGTGAGTCAGCCAGAGACAGTACAAATTAAGTAGAACACAATAGGATTGATACAATGGACATAACAGAGAGCTTAATTTCAAAATCTAGTAGAACTTGACTAATGCAAACGTTTTTTTATCATGTCGGAACATGATGTTAATTTTGGGATGAGGGTTTCTGGCGGCAACAAAAATCTGAAGGCGAAAAATAAAAATTGTATTATCTGTACAAGTATCTCAAAAAAAATCAGGTTTTAATAACGCGTTGCCATTGCATATACAAAAGCTCTAATTAAAAGAAATAAGTTAATGACTACAGCAAATAAAGCCTAGAAATGAAACGATTATATGAAATGAAATAAATAGGAAATGTGATGTTTTTTTAAACAATAAATGCGAGACAAAGTTTTTGAAATCGTTTGCAGTACTAAAGTGACTCATTCAATGAAACGATTAAAACAAATAAAAATATAATTTAACTTGCACGAGCACGTGGTGCTTGGCTGTTCAAGAAATGATGTTCTGACATGATACATTGAAATATACAAGGCAGATTTCATTAAAAAATGTTTTTGAAACAATGGTATAAATCAGAAAATAAATATAGTTCGTAATTTATATTCAATACATTTATTTTTCACAATTGGAATTAGTTTTCACCTAAATAATTTTTCATGTTTTTAAAAAAAGAAAAAGACTTATTAATTCGTAGAAGCTGTATTTCTCCTGCTTCATAAAAAGGTTTTTAAATAAAAATGTGTAAAAAAAATCGAAAACAAAACGATAGTATTTTAGAAATAGTAAAAATAAATGGATTTATTTCAAGGAAAACTGAAGACACAAAATTAATTTCGGATTCGAATTAATAAAATGAATTTCTGAGAACAATTAAAAAGGGCAGGGGGAAAATTAAATATTTTTCTTTGATTTTATTCATATTTTCTTTTTTTTCCCTTTTTACAAGTGACCTTAATTTGAAAACAATTTGAATTAACCCTTAGTAGCCTCATTTACGAAAGTGATTTATTTTTAATATTACTGTGTTTGCTTGAGGGTCTAGATGAAGGGAAAAATAGTTAAAAAAATCACAATATTTATTTTACATATTTATTTAGAAAAAAAAACAGGTATCAATGTTGATACTTCAGGCATTAACGCCATAAAGAAATCAGATATACCTTTACGCGAGTAATATGTCATAGATAAAATAAAACAATAATGACATTTGATTTTTTAAAATTTCGTTGGAAAGAATATTATATAGCAGTGAAATACGTACAGCCAACCTATAAAAAACTAATAGTAATGTGAACATTCGGTTTTAAAGATTGGTATCAAAATTGAAACTCTAGGTTATTAAGGGTTAAATAAAGATTAAAAGGAAATCTGCTATGGATATTTTAATGCATCATGTCAGAACATCATTTCTTGAACGGCCAAGTACCAAGGCCTCATGCAAGTAAAATTATATTTTTATACATTTTCATTGTTTCATTGAATTAGTAAATTTAGTAAATCAACGAATCCAAAAAACTTTGTCTGACATCTATTGTTAAAAAAATATCGCATTTCATATTTATTTCATTTCATATAACCACGTGCTCAAAATGATATTTTTCTAGGCTTTATTTGCTGGAGTCATGAACTTATTTTTTTTAAATCAGAGCTTTTGTAAATGAGATGGCATAAATTTATTAAAAACTGATTTTTTGAGATTCTCGTGAAGACAGTAAAATTTCAATTTTTCGACTACGAATTTTTTTTATTTTTCTCTTACGGGTTTTTGTTGATGTCACAAAACCTCATTCTTAAAACAATATCATGTTGTGACATGATAAAAAATATTTACGAAACAGCGAGAATATGTCATAGAATGTATTTATTTTACCAGCAAGATACATTGCGATCATCTAAAGAGGAAAATGATTGCTTCTAAAGTACGGTTAATTGTATCTTACTGTAATGTTTATCTGATCCGAGAGTGCCTTATGCTAGATAATTTTCCTCCGTTGTAAGCCCCGAGTTAGAGTCTAGTCAGTTTATTTATGACCAGCCGGATTGCTTTTCTATTCCGGAATTACGACCCACCTGAGAACGGAAATCTCTAAATGGCACTTCTACAACAGAGAGGGGCATTTCCTCTTCTAACAGTCTCCATTCAAGTTCCGAGGAATCTCGAGCGGAATTTACAGCTGTCTCAAGAATATTTTCTCTTAAATAAATATTTGGAAAAATCAAATTTATTTCAAAATCCATACTTGTTTGTGAAGTTTTTTAAATTTTATTGATGAATTGGTGCTTTAAGTAACTTAGAACTGCCCTTATGTCTTTATACTCCCATTACACCATTTGTACAGTATTTTTTATTTCAGTGAATAAATGGCTGGTTAAATAGAAGGAAATCCAAATAGTATCAAAATTTATTCTGTTCAGTTAATAATCCATTGGTTAATAGACATCTTCTTCAGGGGTGGACATTAAATCGATTACGATCGACCGGTGGACCACCAAGACGTTTCGAAGTAGCCATCTTTACTAAGACCTAAGACGTGCATATTAAAATAAATATATTTATGGAATATTGTATTCTTTTTATCTTTTGCTGAAAATAAAGTTTTTCTTCTTCAAAATGACGTAATTTTAAAAGTACATTGTTCAAAATCTAAGAATATCTTTTGGTATCTGATGGAAGTATCCCAACTTAAAAAAATGTTGCATATCATTTAACATCATTTTTTGATACGACTTGCCAGTGTGAATCTGCATTTTCAACGATGAATATAATTCAGGCAACATATCGTTTCCATCTCACAGATGAGAACTCGGTACCCAATGCAAGATTAGTAATTAGTAATTATGTACCGAGATATTGGCGGAAAGTATGTCGGTGAAGTCTTCTACTAACTAAAATTACCAGAAATGACTTTAGATGAAAATTATTTTTTCCAATGCATTTTGCATACTTTTATGACAAATATTACTATCTTTGCACTTAAGTTGGTAAGCAAAAATTCAAAATTTATTATTAAGGTATAACAAATATTGTAGATCTACGCCACTAGATGGCCACTATGCCACTTGAAAAAATTAGAAATAGCCAATTTCCCTTCTTGAATGTCTACTTGCTAATATATTTAAACCTTGAATTTCTTTTTATACCGTACATTGAAATGTGTTGAATTTATATGATACTATTTGTTGAATAACACCAACTGCAAAAGCATACGAAGAAATTTTACAATAAATTTTATATACATATATACAAGACTTACTACAGACTTTTTCTACCGATATAAATTTGTGTTAAGTAAAAGCTTAAACCCTTTGAGGCATAGGGTCTTCGTTTAAATCTGCCAAGGCCTTTATTTTTTTCTATGCCGTGTATGTCGCTACGATTGATCCTAATGGCTTCTTCCCCCCACCTAACTTGCGTGCAAAAGCACAAAAAAAATGAATAGATTATCATTTTGATTTCCTTATTGCTTATTTGATTTAATTTAATCAATTTTTCTCCTGAAATTCATTTGTTGCATGGTCGAGGCCTCAAAGGATTTAAAGTCATATAGCAAAATCCATAAATGTGGATAAGTTCGCCAGAAGAAGATAAAATGTATTGCTTCCGCAAAAATAAATTTCAGCAAAGCTAATTTCAAGAACATGCCGAGATTGCGCACTTTTACCAATTACCAAAGTGAGCAGTGACTCACGTACGAATAAATTTCACCAACCTAATAGAGTATAGTAAGTAGATGAATTTTTGGCGAAGAAATCGAATTGATTCAGCCAACAGGATTGTCTTGTTCATCATGAAAGTGTTTGGATTTCTATTATTGTGAAACGAGAATTTGGTAAACATTGTAAATTTCTTGGAGATTTGGCTCATTCTTTGTTTAATAGTCATATGGGTGAATGGAAAGATGATGAGAAAGGTCAATGATTGACCACTTCATAGTTAGGGGTCAATTGCATTAAAGAGAATGCTAGTTTGGTTAATCGATCATTGTTATGGACGAACTATGCCAAAGATAGCAGTCTTCCACCACAAATCCTGTCGATACTACCTCGCACAGTGGTGGCCTGGTGGTCGACTGTACACAAGAAGAAGGGTTATGCTGCACCGTTAATGTTAAGAGCCATAATCTATAGATGCCTGTAAAACTGTATACTACATAATTAACCATATCTGTATCGGTAGTGACAAATTACTTATTTTGTAATTCACTACAGTAGCATTAATAGTAAATTACTTATTTTGTAATTTACAATAGTAACATTAATAGTAAATTACTTATTTTGTAATTCACTATATTATATTAATGGTAAATTACTTATTTTGTAATTTACAATAGTTAATTACTTATTTTGTAATTTTCAATAGTAAATTACTTATTTTGTAATTTACAATAATAACTTTAATAGTAAATTACTTATTTTGTAATTTACAATAGTAAATTAATTATTTTGTAATTTACAATAGTAAATTA
>JAOUZG010032859.1:11790976-11833105 GCA_026289955.1 Argiope argentata | reverse complement strand
GTGGGGATATTTAAAGGACAAAATTTATGAAGGTGATCCTCAAACAAAAGATGATTTGAAAATCGCAATTACTCAAAGGATACAAGAAATCACTTCTTGCATGTTAAAACGTGGTTTCGAAAAACATGCGCAAACGAGTTCAGCTTTGTCTCCAAGAAAGGGGTGGACATTTTGAACATTTATTATAAATGTAAGTTCAGTATTTTTTCCTTAGTTATGCTAAAAGTGCTTTTTATCATTGACATAAAAATAATTCTTTTTAAACCTATTTTTTTTGTAAAATAAATTCACAAATCATCAGTACGGGAACTTTTTGGACACCTTGTGTATATATTTATATATATAACGTTTAAAAACGTGTTCATGGAAAATTAACATGTTATTTCTTATAGACTGGTATATTAATTGCAAATAGTGTATTGTGAGGTGCAAGATGATTAAATTGCTCAAAACCCTCTATAAGTTAGACCTAGTTGGATTATAAGACTTAGAGATAAAAAAAAATTAGGACTCTTCCCTAAGAAAGACTTATTAAAATTTTAATAATATTATTGTTTAACTAAAAATTAAACAAAATTTAAATGCTTTCCCTCTATAATTTTTAATTGCCGCACAAACATGAATCAAAAGTTTTTAAACTATACTTTCACAAAAGTAAAATATATTTCAAAGCAATAATTTCCTCTCATTTTAATATTTTTTTAATTATATTTTCAATCAATATTTCTCATTATTTCATTCTCGTTGTATTTATGCTGTTATATAATTACAAATATTAAAGTAAAATGGTAAGTCAGACCTTAATCAGTTTTACTCTGTGACGTTTTAAAAACTCCTTTAATAATTACAAATAAAACTCCTTATATAATTACAAATATAAAAAAATGGTAAGTCAGAACTTAATCATTTTTAATCTGTGACGTTTTAAAAACTCCTTTAATAATTACAAATGAATCTCCTCATATAACTACAAATATAAAAAAAATGGTAAGTCAGACCTTAATCATTTTTAATCTGTGACGTTTTAAAAACTCCTTTAATAATTACAAATATAAAAAAATGGTAAGTCAGACCTTAATCATTTATATATATATCTGTGACGTTTTAAAAACTCCTTTAATATTTTTAATAGCAAAGATAGCAAAACTATAAGATGAATATTCAGAAGAGTAAGTTAAAAATTTTTTATTACTTAGTAAAGTTGCCAGTTGCAACCGTATAGGTCTCAGCTGTAAATAAACGTCACATCATCGAACCTCAAACTTCAATTTTCGGTACTAAAGCATGAAACTTAATCAATTAAAAACAATTCTCTTTTTAAATTTAATTTTTTTACCTATCTGCTTATTTTTTTTACCGCAAAATGACTTTTATTATAAAACTTTTGTTTCTAAAATAATAATAAAAAATTACTATCAAAGGGAACAAAATCATTTATAATCAAAGTACCAGAAACAAATTTTCTTTATGAAAAATAAAGTAGTCCTCTGTCGGGTATCTGGGAAATACAATTGTGAGATACGAAAGACTTCAAGAGCAGTAAGAAAAGTATCCATAAAAAAAAAACAAAGACTCCGTACAAAGAAAAAAAGAAGATATCGCGAAAATTATCACATCACAAGAAGCGAAAACTCGCTGGAGGCAAAATGATCCGGAATTATTGGATCCAGTTTTATTTGCTTATGGGGAATAGAATACTCATCCACTCCTTTTTAACTAAATAAATAAAAAAAAGGATCCGTATATTGAATAATTCCACTAGCTACGAAAACATTCCGAAAGAAGTTTTAGAAAACAGTCCCTTTTTTTTTCACATTTGATGGGAAGTCACTTTTACAATATGTATTTTTAGTAGGGGTCGGGACTTGTTCCATTTTTAACACATATAAAAAAAATTATTCTTGGCGTTGAAGTTGAGATTTTTTTTATAAGGCACATGAATTTTTTTTTACTATCTTCGTTCTATCTTTCTATATATATAGATAAAAAAGCACTGCAGGTGCCTGCATTAGCCCCTGTGCAATCTCCTCGAAAGGAAATCTTCCTGGTCTATATTTTTAGTCGAGGATCGAGCTGTAGAGGAGAGCAAGAAAACGGTGGAGCTTAAAGAAATCTCTCTGCAGCCATAAAGGAGACCGATAGAGAAAGAAAGAGCTCTGAGTGAGCGATTGGAGATCATGTTTTTCCCCTTCTCACGCGTCGTTGCAAATCGAAGCGCAGCATGGTGTTTGCTTGGCGACCGGTTGGGTTCGCTTGGCGACAGAAATGATCCATAGACTGAACAATGAACAAGACCTGAAGAATAGGAATACTAGGAATAGGAGACGTGGCATTTTTTTTCCACCAAAGCACTTTTAACTTGTTTCATATCTGTAAAGATGAAATTTTGTAAAAATTTCACAACTATTTTCCTAATGTGATAGAATTTCTACATTTGTTTTTTAAGACAATAAAAATAATTTTGTCTTTTCAGTAATTTAATATTTTTAGAACTTTATAGTAATTTAATTCTTAATGAAATTAAAATTTGGCCATTGAAGTAATCTGGTAATCGAAACAACTTTTGCTACGTTATGATTTTTGCTTTGTTATGATAGAAAAGGTACATAAGTATTAAAACATTCTGGAGTTTAATACACAAAGAATAAAAAAATCATTAGGTTATTTACTTTCAGATGGATCATATATATATATTTTTAAAAAAAATGGCTTTTATATTGATATAAATTATATCAATATTATATTAATGTCATTTTTCCAAATTCAATAAATTAAAAAAAATATTTTTTTAAGATAGGAAAGGAGCATACATACTACATAATTCTGGAGATTAATACAAAATAAAAGAATTTTATGAATTTCGTTTCTTAGGTTATTTACTTTCATGTTAATATACTTTTAAAAATGATTTTCATTTTGAAAAATAATCTTTTCAATTATTATCCTGTCAGAACATGATATAGTTTTGAGAATGAGGTTTTCTGGCTTCAACAAAAATCTGTAGGCGAAAAATAAAATTTTATTATCTGCAAGAGCACGACAAAAAATCAGCTTTTAATAACGGGTTGCCATTGCATTTACAAAATCTCTGAAGGAAAAAATAAGTTAATAACTAATGCAAGTAAAACCTAGAAAAATGTCATTTTGAGCTCGTGATTATATGAAATGAAATCAATAGGAAATGGGGTATTTTTTTTAAAACAATAAATGTGGGACAAAGTTTTTTGGATCATTTTCAATACTAAAGTGACTCATTCAATGAAACAATGAAAATGAATAAAAATATAATTTAACTTAGTCGAGCACGTGGTGTTTGTCCGTTCAAGAAATGATGTTCTGACATGATACATTGAAATATGTATAGAATATTTCATGTTAATCTTTATATAAATTTAATATCAACGCCCTTTTTTTTTAAAAAAAATTCTGTAGCTTTAAAAATCATTTTACAGTATATTTTATACTATTGATTTTCTTTGTTTTAATTATATTGTAATTTATATTGAGAGATATTGTGACAAAATTAAATCCCCTTTTTCGTGTGTGCAAGTTATTGCTTCTTATCAGATTAAATTTTAAAAATCAAACAAATATCAATATGATATAAAATTATCTAATATCATTATCATGTAACAATTTTTTAAGGAGACTCGGCTCTCCTTTAAAATTTCACCTTTCAGGTTTCAGCAATTTGAAAAAAAAATATTAAGTGAAATATGAGCGATTAAGAGTCTATTTAATTGTTTATGATTTCCTTATTAAAAATATATAATTGTTTAACACAAATCCATACTTTTATAATTTTCCTCCATTAATTCAACGATTGTTTCATCGATAGTTAGTTTTGAGAAATTTTTACATTCAGATTAATTCAGTATATTATAAAACAATAGTTTCAATCAGATTATTATAAGAACATGCATCGTTTTTGTTAATAGTGTAATATTTTTCTTTTAAATTTTTTATAAGCTTCGTTTCTGTTTATTTGAAATAGTTTTAAAAAGATACAAATAAAATCTGATATACCTGCTTCTGTATCATGTCAGAGCATCATTTCTTGAACGGCCAAGCACGAGCACCACGTGCTCGACTAAGCACGAGCACCACGTGCTTAGTCGACTAAGCACGAGCACCAAGTGCTAACTTGCACGAGCACCACGTGCTCGTGCAAGTTAAATTATATTTTTATTTATTTTAATAGTTTCATTGAATGAGTCACTTTAGTATTGAAAACAATCCAAAAAAACCTTGTCCTGCATTTACTGTTAAAAAAATATCGCATTTCCTATTTATTTCATTTCGTATAATCACGTTCTGAAAAGGACATTTTCTGGGTTTTATTCGCCGTAGTCATTAACTTCTTTTTTTAAATAAGAGATTTTGTAAATGCGATGGTAACACGTTACTAATAGCTGATTTATTGAGATGTTCGTGCAGGTAATAAAATTTTAATTTTTCGCCTGCGGGTTTTTTTAATTTTCACCTACAGACTTTTGTTGACACCACAAACCTCATTTCCCAAAATATCATCATGTTCTGACATGATAATAAGCTTTTAAAAAATAAGACAGCGCATGAAATGAGATCAATTCCATCGTTTGACGTGGTGAAAAAAAAGGGATTTGAACTCATAATTTTGAACTGACTCAGGTGTCAGTTCAAAATTTTGAAGTTCCCTTTACTTTCGTTTTAAAATTCCATTAAAATTTCGAATTTGAGTTTTTAAAAGCGCGATAACTATTACTATATAAAGCAACATCCAACAATTGAAACTAAGTGTTTTGTTAATCGTATTTGTCAATAAAAATAAAAATCAATTGAATTTTGAAATTCTGGCGGCAAAATGGGGAACTAGAGACTTGGATTGTCTAAAATCTCTTTGAAGGTTCAATCTAGTTCTGAAGTAAAACCAAATCAAAAGAAATTAAGGCTGTTATTTTCAAATTTAGCACTTTCGGACGCAAACATATTTGTAAAAATTATAATTATTCTTAAAATCACTATTCATAAATCCATATATCAGTTCTTAATGAAATATTTAGGCTAGGATGACTTTCTTAATCCTTTCCCATCCTAGAATGGCATCACCGGTGTAAGTTAATTTAATAATCAACGTATATCATTACTCACACATATTTACATGCTCCCAGATGACAACATGATCTGGTTAATTAATGAATCATTTTAATTATCTAATCTTAACGGTATTATTTAATTAAATATTCAGTATGAAATGAATCATTTTAAACAGGAAGCATTCTAAATTGTATCAATTGTATATTTAACTATTTTCCTGAGAAATTATTATTTGGACCGAGGGTTATAACAAACATTGAAGTATCTATAAAAGAAATTTGGCGTCGTTTAAGATACTCTACAATAATATTCATTTTCTAGACGCATTATCGGTCGCAGCCGCAATAACCCTTGGCATTATGATTTGTCGCCAAGTCTAGAAACAGAAACCAATCCTGATTGGGTTTCACACTGTAAGAGATTGGAGGGAATATTATTTCTACCAGAACCCAATTCTTTACTTCTTTCTCTTCACCTTGGATTAATTAGGGGACGCAACGGCTCGAAGAATAGGATCTTTTCTCTATCAAAAAGGTGCAGAGCTCTTTGGGAATTGGGTATCGGGCAAGCCTTATTTTATTGGGATTGCGTAGGATCATGCAAAGAATAGGGAATTGTTGTGACAAGGCATCAGAGAAAGAAAGCTGTGTTCCGGATTGTATGAATCCCAGCGATTCAAGACGGATAGACGAATAGCTTGACTCGATATAATATTATCCGGTTCTAACTTATATTAATGCCGTTTTGATTTGTAATTCAAAAACTCGACTTGTTTAATCAATAAACTTACGTAATGCAACTAAGAATATTTAAATGCTGCAAATTGAACTCTCTAGAAATTTATTTATTAAATGTTTCATAACGCCGCTTTGTTTAGAATCAGATTAAAATTAACTCTTTCTTATAAAATATTTTTTTCTTCAAATAACATAGCTAGATATTATTGGAGAGAATTAACATGATTTAGGCCGATTGTTTCAAAACGATTCTGTTTATTTTATTAATGTTTGATGCATTTAAAATTAAGCGTTGTTAATTAATCGATTTTCCAGATTCATTTTAAAGTACTTTCGAATTAAAATAATACAGAATAAAAAAATTAGAAATTTCTAATCTGTATTGCGTTACCCCAACTGGTTTTGAAAATTCCCGCAGTTTACGTTGCCACAATTGACTTTGAATCCACAGTTGGCGTTGAAAATTCAATGATAGTATGTTTTTTGATCAATTATTTATAGTAATTGTAACTCTGAGGCTGGGACGGCTTAGTTGGTAGGGCGTTGGGCTCGAATCCTTTGGGCTACGAGTTCAAACCTGCCAACCGAAGATTCTTCGTGTGTGGTGGATGTTAAATCTGTCTTGGTCGCAAAGTGGGGAGAGTAATACCACTGGGGATACTGGGTCAGAGGTGATCGCTCACTGTTTTAAATCTATATAACGATCTGTGGATAAATGCATGAATGAAGTACGTCCCTTAAAAAAAGGGGTTTGTGACGTGTGTGAGCTAGAAGTCGTACTTCTGTCCTCGGGTTCTCAGGGATCCTTAACCTCAGATGCTACTGCAGCTCTCCTTCCATTGTAAACTGGAACACGAGAACAACAACAGCAATTGTAATTATTTAATAATAAGTTACTAAAATAAAATTTTTCTTTATTAACCTAATTAGGAATTGAGTTAAAAAACTTTTTTACATTACTTGTTAGAAGTCAATTTCCCAATTGGTTTCACTATTATAGAAAATAATATTCAATTTTACATTGATGGGCATTTTTCGTCATTGTAATAGGCATAAAAAGGATGCAATGCCTACAGATAATATCTGCTAGCATCCGTAAGCAATATCGTTTATTGTCTGTGTGTTAAGAATGAATGCACATTTTTACAGTCCTTTTTTTGCAATTGTTTAAGATGTAATATGCAAGTTTACTGAGTTAGAAATTATATTAGTAGGAAAGTTATATTAGTTTCTCCTATAAATATATTAGTAGGAAACCAATTATGCACACAAAATGTCTGGCAGAATTGTTTCTGTATTTTCATGACATTGGTCAGTATTAAATATATCGTGAATATATGGTACAATATTTTGTGCTTATAGGTGAAGCTTCAATCCTGTGCTTTTTCTACATCTTTGATTGCTTATATAAGGATATGCATGGGATTCAATTTATTTCATGGGGTGCGACAGGAGAGAGTATTACTCCCTTTTCGCCAAGGATATATAGCGCCAATATAGCAACCAAATACAGCAACAAATATAGCGCCAAATATAGCGTTGGAGGATTTCCTTCGGGATATAAGACGCAAGAGCACGGAGAGTTGGCGATTTTGAAAAGTGCGCCAAGGGGGTGATGTTCTCTATGGATCACGGATTTAAAAACGAAGAAAAGAAGCTCCTGTAAAAGTGACTTTGAGATTTAGTATAGCCACAATATAAAATTTAACTAAAAACCCAATAAAAAGCAAAAATTTAAAGTCAACGAAAAAGAATCATGTAAATGAAATCCATATTTGGAGATAATTTTGCGTTATAACATTATTCAGATTTCCAGAAGTTTTATTTGGGAATATTCTTGATTAAATTTAATTTTTGTTAAGCTGAATGATTGAAATACCGTTCAATGTTTCTTGAAACTTCACTCAAAATTTGTAAAAAGCATTCCAATGAAAATACACGCTTCCTTCGTTTTTCTGCCTCCTTTGCTAGATGCGATATTTTTAGAAACTTTTCCAAGCGTTTTCTTCAGTTAGTAATTTTTCCAAATTTAGAACAGCATTATTTCATATTTTAAAAAAAATTATAAAGGTAAAAAAGCATTTTTTATATAATCGGAATAATATTTACCTATGAAATAAAGAAAGAACAATTTAAGAATGTATGAAATATGTAAAATTGAAAAAGTTTGAAAGTACCAAACGGAAAGTTTTACAAAAGAGCGATAAATAACCTAGAGACTATTTCTGGCCTTTAATTGAAGCTCAAAGATGCTAACAGGTTGATAAAAATGATAATAATCTACAGAGCACTTGTTACATTCTCCAAGCCACTTATGACAAGGGTTGAAGTTACTTGCGGCGTCGACAAACACTCTTTTTAACAATTTAGGTACTGATCGACATTTAATATTTCAGAATAAGAGTGCTGGTATCGCTATGTGTTGACTATGAATATAACTCAACAAAAATTTATTTGGTGCTTCTTAGCTATTTTTATATTTCGTCATTATAAATTTATTAAAAAAATATTTGGTGGTTATAAATTGATTTTCTCTATTTTAGGGAGCTATTGCTGCTAAAACAATTCAATAGAATGAAATTAAAAATCATGCAAGGAATTAAGAAATGAAGTAACCGGTCGGCAAAAGATAGCGTGCAATTGCAAGACAAATTGGATAATTCAGCTTTAGATATTACTAAGACGTAATGAGACTAAATTTAATTTAGAAGGTTCGTATTCACAATAATCGGATCAAGTGCAAGAAAATTGAAATATATGGATTTAATACCTATCACAATTTGATGCTTTGAAATATTTTGTAGAGTGAATCCTGAATCTCAAATTACGTAAAAGAGATTTATTCAAAATAAAAAAATAAAAAATATTCCTGATAAAACAGCTAGTTTTTTTAGAGTGGGAGGAGAAAAAAATTGCAGCTTTGTAACATTAATGACGCAATTGTAACAGACCACTTTGAGAGAAAGAAAATGAAGAAGAAAAATATGAAAGGATTTGTCCGAAATTTTGAATTGTCACTAGTTTAGTTTAATTATATCAACGTACCATTGTAAAGTAACAGTAGGGTTATTTCGGGAAGGACCTCGTAATTTTGAACCAAGGGCAGCTGACGAGGACGATACCGAGGCTGCCCCTCCCCTCACCACACTAGCGGGAAGACGTTTGTTCCTGATGGACTTAACGTGCGACAGATTCTCTTACGCGATGGTTCTTCGATAGAATCGGGTTTCGAACCTGCAACCCTAGAGTTCATGAGCCAAAATCTTACTACTAAGCCACCGTTGTTATAGAATTGTCACTAAAGAAATGCAAAATATTATGCACAAGAACAAAGAAAGAATTCATTGCCTTACTACAATTATAAAACATTTACAGTAAATTGCATAGAGAGTAGGAATTAATAATGCACTATAAAATGAACTGGTTTGAAATACAAAATTCCA
This sequence comes from Argiope argentata, assembly GCA_026289955.1. Lineage (NCBI taxonomy): Eukaryota > Metazoa > Arthropoda > Arachnida > Araneae > Araneidae > Argiope > Argiope argentata. Next base: position 11,823,849 of record JAOUZG010032859.1, on the reverse strand, counting down.
GCTGAAATAACATATTATAAAATAAATATATAAGAACTTGGGAGTACCGGTTTGAGCATGGTTTTTCTTCTGTGTGCTATCTGTGGGATGAGTGACTGTGCGCCCCTGTAAAAAAGGGCTGTGCAAGCAAATGTGGAGAGTGTGTAGCGAAGTCGTACTCTTGGCCCTAGTTGGCGCTACTTCAAAAACAAGAGACGCTCCTTTCGGCTTAAATCTGCTGCGGTATCAGCGGGGGGGGGGGAGGTTGTCCATAGGCAAGTGCCAAAAGTATCAACAACAACAAAAATATACAGGGTGTCCGAGAAGTCTTTGACACATTTCAAAAATTCGTTAAAAAAATAAATAAACGAGATAGAAAGTAAAATTAAATTACATTTATTACCTCATATAGTATAGTGCGGTACTGAAATATTTGTAAGAGTTATTTAGAAAATGGCTTCTCCAAGTGAGCACGCGTTTTGTATTATGTGGTTTTTCGAATCGAAATCTGTGACTCAAGTTCAACGTAATTTCCGTGCGAAATATGGGAAAAGACCCTCCATTTCGTAACAGCATTATTGCATGGAAAAATAAGTTTTTGGAAACTGGGAATGTCCTGGATCGACACAGAAGTGTCGTCGATAGAACTCATCAGTCATTTGCTCGGAGCCCCCGAAAATCAGGGGTCCACATCGAGGTGTATTGATACGTTAAAAAAAACTTCACTATTTGAGGTAATAACTGTAATTTAATTTTACTTTCTATCTCGTTTATTTTTTTACCGAATTTTTGAAATGTATCAAAGACTTCTCGGACACCCTGTATAATAACTGATCCTTCAAATGCAATTTCAGCTGATTAAAAAATTGCTTCCTTTCGAACAGCATCTCTGAGCAACAAGCAACACTTCCACTGACCCATTCATGCGCCCATTTCAGAAAAAAAAAAAAAAAAACTCCCCACAGTATCACCATCAGCATAGACAGAATCGGAACACAACGCATATTGACTTTATATTTTTTTCCATTGAAAAGAAATACGTTCTCCTCAGCAAAATTTCTCGTGTGAGTCCGGTCCCAATAAGAAACTTTTTGCTTTTATATTTCCACTCCAGTCCTTTTCTTTGATTTTTTTTTTGCCTCTTTTCTGCCGTTTTTGCCTCGCGCAATATGCTGCTCGATGGAGGAAGTGTCGAGCGAAAGGGAAATCAATAGGAAAAGGGGGAGTAACAAATCTTCCTCCTCTTGCCGCGGGCGAGATATATATTCCAAAGAAAATGGGTTAGGGCGGCCGAAATGGAGAAGTTTAGCCTCCGGGAGCCTTGTAGTGGGGTCTTGAAATATGCATGGAAGGTGCTTCGATTGATCTGACCCTTCAAGAGTGAAGGATCAGGCGTTTTCGTTGATTTCAAGAAAGGGCAAATGCACGGTTGACCAAACTGATGGATAGCGCATAGAAATGCTATATTTCACATTCGCATATAAGGTTTACAGGAATATTCAATTGAACCTGGTATAAATGGCTGCGACTTCTTTGCAAACAGCTGTAGATCAAAAGAAAAAAATGAATAAAAGCTGCCTATTCTCACGAAGGTTATTATTGTTTGTATTATTTAAAATTCCACATTAGTTTATATAATTAATTCAAGTTGCTCCATTTTTTTACAACATGTTACTGCTATTTTAAAATCGATTTTTCCGACTGTTCTACAGATAGCTATATAATGTACACTGATTTATTGAGAGCGCTTTAGAACCTATGGTCTTTACATGTTGGCAACCAACCTTTGATGTTCAAAATTTTAAATTTGTATGACAAACGTATCTGAAATTGCTTTCAAATTATTTTATTCTGGGTGAGAATGTGTAAATTTCAGGAAAAGAAAAGACTGATATGGCAACTAAACTGGCTACAACATTATTGTCAACGCAGATTCCTCTCCGTCCGAAAACTAACGCACGATTTGAATTAAATAGAAAACACAGTTTGTAATATTAAGTTTGTTAATTTTTTATTGAATCATTAAATACATAAGATAGGGTTATTTATGGAATAACACATCGGGCAAATGGCCTTTACGGCTTTGCTGGAACATAGATACTCTTTTGTCGAAATTTTTCATGGCCTTTTTGCATGTGGTTGAATTTCCTTAATGAAACATTAAATTTCCTCTTTACATGTGTGATTGTGAGCTTGTTGGTATAGATCTTTGGCTAAAAATAATTCCATAAAAAGAAATCCAACGGTGTTGAATCACACAACCTAGTGGGCAAATTTTCAGTATTTTTAAATGTGACCACCAGGTTTTCATTATTTTTTAAATATTGTTCAATAATGAAAACACGTTGTTGTATCGTGGAACGTTTCCTTTTTACTAAGCCTAAACTCTCAGCTATAATATTGTTCATTTTCAGGATTGCCAACAAGTTACTGCAAAAATGGCGGCAAATACAAATCTTGCGTTGATTTTGGGACACCCTTTATATATGTCACATTTTGAATTTTAAATGGCGAACTAAATGAGACGCACACATTCATAATAAGCTCTATACAGTTAAGTTCACAATAGATATTTGGTCTAATTTTTGCAGCAGAAAGTTGGATGCAATTTTAACTAGGTTGAGGACTGAGGACACTCAGTTAATGGGGGACCCAGCATTATCTTGCTCAGTGTGTAGTAGTTTCATGCCTGTTTTACACATTCTTGTGGAGTTTCCACGATTTTATATCCAGCGTCTCGCATGCTTTCAGAAATCTCATCTTGAATTGTGCGAGCTGTTATTTAAAACACCTCATGTTGGACATTTGAGGTTATTTTAAACATTGGTTTTTATAATCATATATAAACATTGACCGCACTTTTTAGCAAGTTACAATACCTTGCAGTATTGCTACGTTTTTCATAACTTACAGATTTACGCTTTAGACATTTGGGTTTTAAAAACATCCCATATTTTGATTTTATTATAAATCGATGCAATATTGATACAAATATAACTCAAAAATTTGGCTCAGCTTAGCTAAAGATGGCTTTTGTATCATAAAACAGCAAACTCGTCTCAATTCAACTCACAAAGATGTAAAGAAATATGCCCTTAGATAAAAATAATTAGATTTATTAGGGCGAAGCAACTCACAACAGAACGAGACTGAGAACTTATCCATAACTGATGGGACTCAGATTTTAGAGCCATGCAGAGTGTTCAAGAACAATCTAATATGAATATCTAAGAAAGAACTAGAACCTTCGAAATCTTAGATAAACAGGAGATATTAACAATATAAAAGAACTTAAAAGTTTGTTTATGTACTTATTTGTTAATAATTATGGTTATTCTTGTTCACACAGACATCATTCATGTGGTAGTCATGTCATTTTATGATTATTTAAAGCCTTTTATGCATAAGAAATGAAAAATAATTCAAAAAATTATACCGATTACTAATGGTTGTAACTTCCTTGTTACAACGATAGGTACAAATATAATAAATAAACGCTAAACATAAAGATAGAAGCTGTAAGATTTATTTTCGTTCGTATTAATTAATAATTATGCCGATTCTTGCTCTCACACACAACATACCATAGGCATGGCATTTCATGGTCATTTAATTGAGAAAAAATATCAAAGCAATTATAACTTATTATACTTAATATATTATAGCCATTATACTTCTTTGGAAACAACGATGTATACAAAAATAACGAAATAAGCATTGTATATAAAAAAGCTAAAAGATTTATTTAAAGTTCATAATATTTTATTATTATGCCTACTCTTTCTTTCACAGACAACATTTAAGCAATAGGAATTCCCTTTTATGACATTTAAAGCACGGTATTTGAGAAATACAGAGAAATTTAAAACAATTTTACCGATTATAATTAACATGTTGTAGTTAACATGTAATAACGATGTGTAGAAATAATTAGAACACCTTTTCAGAAAGAAAATGAAAGTTTAGTTGCAGAACATAATAAGGACTTTTCATGCTTGCTCACAGATATGATATTCATGCTTAGTCATACCATTTCAATGACCATGTTGAGCAATTTCAACTCGTTCTCTGATATCTGACAACCAGGCAACCATTGCACAGATGTTGCTCATTTAACCAAAGATTTCACATAGAAGCAATAGTTACGTACTGAAACAAAAGTGTACGACTCTTTCTGTACTATATTTAATATTTTACTTTTTTATTTGTGTATCAAGATGTTATAGCCAGTTATAGCCATAGTTATAGCCAGTTATAGCCATAGTGTTGTAACCGTCTAGAAATCCAAATCCTTCATTTTTATGAATCTTTCACGAACAAAATACAATTTTTATCATTTGTCAACATTATAAGGTGAAAACAAGACAAATAGAAATCAGCTATTTGTGTTATAGCTAATTATCAAGCATAAAACTGCAATAAATCCAGCCCCATATTGACTGTCTATTGATTTGTCTGTTCAAGCGTACGCAACACTGACATATACATAATAAAAACATAAAGAGGTTTAGATATAAAAGTTAGTATATAATCATGAAACCATAATTGTAGATTTGGATCGAATTGTGAGCTCCATTGGTCAACTAAAAAGAGCACTTGATTTTGTTTTGCATACGACAGAGCCTACTCAATCTCACCAATACGCTATATTGTGGAAGTACATGAGAAAGTAATGAGTATAGTACTCTTGAGAGATTTATATTGCAATTCCAATTTACAAATATAATTTAGATCCTTCCTTATATTTTAAATCTTTTTTCATTTAAGAATTAATCTAATTCATCTCTTAAGAATTTTTGAAGTTTTTCTTAAAAAATGGGTTTTGCCAAATTTTTTTCAAATATAAGAATACTAAAAATTACAAAGTTTTGCTAAACTAGCTTTTAAATCCTTAAATAATAAGTATAATATAAAGATAAATTTCGTAAATTGCATTTAAATTACCAAAAAAGTGTCCTTTTTTTCTCATAACTAATTATCAAGTAACAATTATTAATCAAAATTTAATTGAATTTATCACTATAAGGAAATCTATCAATATTAAAACTCAGTATTTTGTATTTTTTCAAACAAAAATTACTGAGCATGAAATATTTCTTTAGAAATAGGCTTCTAAATCTCTAAATGGAAATATAAAATTCGCTAATGGTTATCATAAATGGGCCCACTTCTGTTTTTTTTCCAGTATTTTCATCCATATTCAAAAAGTTAATAATTTTTATTTCAAACTTCTTAACTCAATACATTATAATCTTTTTTACAAATTCGATGTCTCATGGAGCCTATTATACTCAAGAAAATTCAGTTGAAAAAAACACACACCTTTTAAATTTTATTCCACTATTTTACGAAAATTACGACAAAATTTTTAACGTATATTAAAGGAAATGTAAGATAAGTAGGATAATTAGTAGAACTAAATTTCATCGAATTATTTTTGAAGCTCTTAGAATGTGCAAAGTACCCATTATCATATCTTAAAGAAAAGAAAATTACAATTTCAATAGCTTTATTATCACATCCAATTATAAGAGACTGCAAATAGAGTCATTTGAATCATTATCATCATCCTAAAAGATAGAAATTCTTCTTTTAAATGAACCAATAAAATTTCTAAAATATTCCCAAACATAATTTTAATCCAAAATTATTTTTAAATGTTTTTTTATATTGCAGATGATTACATAATTTTTTTAAATCTTAAATTAAACTATGTGCTTTAAGCAAAATGATAATTAGATTAGAATAATATTTTTGCACATGAACGAATTTAATATGATATAGATTAATAAAATATATAAAATAGATAATATAATACGGTATGTAATATAGATTTCCGTTGCTCGTACAATATTAATTTTATAACTCCATTCTGATTATAATTTCAAACAAGACATGTTAATGTAATAAATATTGAAATATTAATAATTTGTAAAGAGGATTATCTGGTGATTATATACATTTTTCTCCTCGTCCCTCAAAATAGGAGATCTTCTTCTCCCCCCCCTTTTCGGGGGAAAGGGGTCATTCTGTATGTGTAGGCATAGGTAACGCTGTGTTTTCCATTACAAATATAGAAACATTTTAGAATTAAACACAATTAAATGATTTTTTATTATGTAAATTACTACATTAAGACTCAGAAATTTACTATTTATTAAGTCATAATTTCCTAATTAATTTTTTTAGGATGATAAAAAATTTTTCAGAAGTGTTTCCAAGTTGATTGTTTGTTTTTTTCAGTAATACAATAGATTATGTGTAAATTATAGGTTGTTTACTTTTTTTTTTATTTAAGTGATTTTACTGGACTGTTTTTGCAGTCAGAATAGTCATTATTACTTAGTTTGTGCAGAAAAAGATAAAAAAAAATTAAGGAAATTGCAATCTTTTCGTATTTAAATCTTTGCATTTAAACAAGTTGAAAATAACAACAAAAAAATATTTTAAATTATCGCGTTGAGTTTTTAATTTGCTGTTTGAAGAAACACAGCATGAAAATTTTAGGAAAGTTTAGGTCTTATTTATGCGTTTTCAGTGAGTAAAACCGCTATACCAACTATTATATTGAATATACCATATTATTCTGGTGAAATCGATAACAAAAGCAAGGAAAAAATAATTTAAAACTACTGTTATTAAAAAACGCAATTCATTAATATTTTAAAGATTGATTTAAATTACAAAATCTGCCTTAGTCACGTAAGTCAGAAAGATGGTATTATAAAGCTTTGCTGCAAAATATTGTGTGCAAAATCAGCCAAGAATACATTCTTTAACACACACATTGACATAACAAATAACAATCCAAATATTATTGTATTTTAAAAAACAGACTTAAGTCACACTTATTGTTTCATTGATGCTGATGTTGGAGGTCGAAAATTACAACATTCATCCCATATTTTCTGTAAATGATAGAAGTGAAAGTGTTTGAAAATCACAACTGATAAATTAACAGATAAAACAGATAAACTACTTTTTTAAGCACTTCGCATACAATGACGTGTCTGACACGCGCATCGAATTACTGAATTTTTATTTTCAAGTCTGCAACTAAGCAACAGAATTTAATTAAATATGCAAAAACCAATTCGAAACGCTTTAATATCCCAAAATGCTCCGTATATAATTTTAAAAAATATGATAATAACAATAAATTATCAAAATGGGATGTGTCATTTAATTAGAAAGTTAAATAAATTCATATGTCAAGTGGTTAAGCTCCAAAGATATTCACTCTATCAATATCTCTTCTTGCTTTTTTTTAACCACTTAGAAGATTACCGGGCATTCTTTTTTGACTCTGAAGTTTATCATATTATGAGACTTTGCTTAATAAACGCTTTAGTGGGAAAAAGTTTGATATTCTTTGGCATTAATATCGCTTAATATTTTTAGTTATCAATCTATGCTAAAAGATAAGTATAAATTTTATATTCATATCTAGTGGCTTTATCCAGTACTACAACACATAAAAAAGCAATTTTCAGTATAATATTAGGCTTAAGAATAGCCCTCTATAGTTATCTGGACAATCTCTGCAATCCTGGCTACTATAAAGTAATGCTTTATAAAATATTGGGAGAGAAAAAAAAATACAAATACATTCTGAGACACACACTCCAGAAATCCTTTTATTTAGTGTGTGAATATTTCATTATAACTGAATTTCTTTTCTCGGCCTTCCTGTGGCCACTTCCCATCCCACAATGGGACACTCGATGGAAACACAATTGAAAGAATAGGAAAATCAATAGGGAAGGGAATACCAAATCTCTCAGCCGGGGTCGAGATTTATTCCCTTGGAAATGGGTTAAAGCAAGACCGTCGTTAGACTAACTTAAACTGTCGGGAGTCTTGTTGCTGAATTGGGATATCCTCAGGAGGTGCCCGCCGTGATTTGGGAAGGATTTATTTCCCATTTTGCTTCAGATTCCAAGTATTTGAAATATCGACTTCATTCAGGGGGCTTTATACGGCAGGATGTTCCAGATAGCGATCTTTGACCATCGGATCAGACGCGTTATGACGGATTCACTGATGGTAGGAAGAGACTGGTTGATGTAAGAGTTGGAATAGATGTAAAGGAATTGGTGTTCCAAGTCAATTCAAGTATCTTAATTGCTTCTTAAAAAGGACAGAGAAATTAATGATTTTTTAAAAAAAATTACCAAAACTAAAATCAAAGTTGTTTGAAAAATTGGGCCCTTATGCACTAACTGCACGCTTTTGGGGAACTTTAGAATTAACTGGAAGCCACTGGCGAAAGTAATCAAAATTCAATTGTAAAGAAGGCCTATTAACCTGTGACTTTAGCAACCAAACCTTGGCTGATATGCAAGTTTTGAATATCTTGTTATTTTTTTTACCTTTAATGTTCATACCTTTTTCTTTTTAACAGCATTTTCTTAGCTAACGTTGTTTACATTTTTATGTTCCTCTAATAACTGTTGAAATGTTTGATAATTATTATACTTGGAGACAAGGTGACAATTTTTGAAAACTTCAATTCATTTCTTTTTCCGATCTGGCTTTTTGAATTGTTTTATGAAAATTAAGTTGATTAACCTGCACTTTCGCGCTCGGTGGGGGTTGCTTTGGGGCGGTTCATCGTTATATCCGAATGGCTTCGGCCGCGACGGAGTATACCTATGCCATATCTTGTTATTTTTTCTCGCATACTATTTTTTGCAAATATACATTAAAGACTGACTGGAGCAAATGGAACATTCCTTTTCTACTCAAGGATAGGCCAAAACAAAAGTGGCATCTGGTAAAAAATTCATAGGCGAAACTTTGAGACAATTTCTTATTTAAAATAATAATTTATTGTGATTCACTATCTATCACATTTCACAAATTGATACAGCAAATTTTTTAGATGGTTAGTAGGACCAAAAATTGGATGATTTTTATAATGTAGTTAGCTTTTCAAACAAAATAGTAATCATTGTTAATAAATCAGGGAACAAAAATAGCTGCCATCGTTAACTTAAAAACTACAAAAAAGAGGTATAATACACATTATAAATAAGCTCAAATTAAAAATCATAATATGAAATAAAAATAAATAAAAAATGCTATATGAATAAGAAAATTAAAAACAAAAAGAAAAAAAAACTCAATCTAATGGTATCCAAAAAAGGAATCCCAATTTGACGAATTTTTCTTCTTCTCTTACTTAAACGAAGACAAAATTCCTATTCAAGGAATAGTAAACTCTAAATTACTAATTACTTTCTGAAGCCGAAAATTTTGTGTATTTATTTTGAGTTAGAAAAGGGTTGTCTTTTAAATAATTAGAATATCGATATCATCCAGAGCAGTTGAGTATGACATGTAAATTTCATAACAGTCATAGAGGAATTTTTTATTTCATCTCTTCCCATGTTGTCATTAGTGGCACTTGCCATGGACAAGTTTCGCCGAGGCATCAGCGAGTTTTAAGCCGAAAGGAGCGTCTCTTGTTTTTAAGTAGTGCCGATTAGAGTCGAGAGTATGACTCAATCATCACAGTCGCTAGCACACACCCTTATTACAAAGGGGGGGGCACATTCATTCAACTTACAGATAGAGCACAGAACAGCTATTCCGAACCGGGACTTGAATCCGGAACACCCAACTCTCCGGGAAGATGCACTACCCCTAAGCCAGGACACCGGCAAACAGAAACGTATTTTATATGAGAAATTAAGCAGTATATTCATAAATAAAAACAGAAGAAAAATGATGGAAATAATAAATAAATACTCTATAAGTAGTATAGAGATAGTATAATAACCACCAAAAAACTCGAACACAACATTTTGAAGATTCACCACGCTTTATATTTATCTGAGTTCGATAAATATATTTTTGGAAAATGTGTGTGTGATAAAGATAGCTCGAATATACTTCCATCTAGAAGGGTGAAATTTAATATACGGCCTTTGCATCAAATTTTTAAATTTCGATCAAATTTTCAACAAAATAAATTCAAAAAATGATAGAATTTAATTTAGAACGATAATTACAAAACTAAGCGAACTAAATCGATAAAACTTGATGTACAGAATTAACATGTAATCTAAACACCTATCAGCCGGTGACCTGGCACAGATATAGCGCGTCTTCCTAGTGATATGGGATTCCCGGGTTCGAGTCCCAGTTAGGACATGGTTGTTCTATCTGTGAGGCCTGTGAATGTGCCCACTTCTAAAAAGGGGGATGTGCAAGCGAATGAGATGAGTCTATAACTAAGTCGTATTCTTGGCCCTTGTTGGTGCTACTACAAAAAACAAAAGACGCTCATTCAGCTTAAAATCGCTGACGGTTGTCAACTCGGTTGTCCATGGTTAGTGCCATTAGTAACAAAAACAACAAACACCGGTCAACTTTTGAGCCAAATCCAACCTGCGACTGACCATTTGTCAGTTTATAGTTTCAGAAATATTCGAAAATGATAAAAAAAAAAAGATGTAGAGACTAGAATATATAAAATTTGGCTTGTGATTTTGTGACTACAATTGCAACTTTATGCCAAATTTATGTTTCAACCAGTTGAGAAAAGCGCATCTAAAGCAAAAATACTATTTTTGTATTCTATTAATAATATTCAGGGATTAATCTCTAAATAAGTCGCCAAGGATGACACGATAGATTCAATAAAAATACTGATTTTGCGTCAAAGATTAATATTTTGCGAATATTGTACGTCAATGATATGCAAGATGTTCCCTGAGTAACATCTTTATTACAGAATAGGCGAGAAAATTTTAAGGAAACCACTCCTGATGGCTCTGTACATAAATTCAATTTCTTTATTCCAATGGATGGACTGAATTAGATTCTGTGTTGATTTAGAATGCAGATGCCAACTTAGTGAGACGTAGAATGAATGAAATCTAGAAAGTCAAAACTGACTGCGTATCAGAGGAAAAAAAACATTGTAAACACTTAATTTCTCATGATTTTAAATTTCTTCGTGATCTAAATTGGATTTCCGTACACCGTCATGAAATTTGTACAGTGATTTATGGTGAACACAATCAACACTACTTTAGAATGCCAATGCCAACTTAGAAAGTTAATGGAGACACAAAGTAAATAAAATTAAGAAAACTAAGCCCAGCGTTTCTTAAAAAGAAAAAAAAAAGAAAATGAAGAAAGAGTTCTGTGTAACCACTAAATTTCTCAAGACTCTTAATTCTATCACGGATGAAATCGATATGTCCGTATTAGTTAAGCTAAAAGAAAATAAATATATTTTTTTTCTTCGGTTTTCTCTCTTTCTTTGGCGAGCGAGTGTGTGTGGTTCCCCAGAGTAACTTTCTCAAACGTAACTAACTGAAGAAGTAAAAAAGAAGAAGAAGAAAAAAAGAACAGAAATCAATCGAGTTTTTCCGCTTAGCGAGAGCTTACAAGGGGATTTCTGATTAGCAAGAAAGGGGAAGAAGAGAGATGGTTTCTTTTTCTTCACTCTTTTCTTCTTCTTTTTCTTGTTTTTACTTTTTTATCGACTATTGGTGAGTCAAAAAGGCAAAAAAAAAAAAAAGAAAGAAAGAAAAAAAAAAAGACGAATTTACCCTCTCTCTGAGACATCATTGAGAAAAAAAAGCGAGTCGCGAAAAAAAAAGTGTAAACTTGAGACTTGATAAGGAAATTCTGCGAGAAATCACAGATAATTAACTGCTCCAAGGAATCGGTCATTAAATTGCATTCAGCAAACCTTCTAAAATTTTTAGGCTTAACTTATCTTCGACTATTATCGATGAATGTGTATAAATTAGTTGCACAACCTTTACACTCTTTCACTGATTTTGATAAGGGGGTCGTTAAGTGTGGGTAATTGCTAATTGGATGATTATTTCTGACCTGTCATGTGTCTAGCTATAGCTTTTATAACTGTTTGCAGTCATTTAAGCTTTGCTTGTTTTTATATAAGATATAATCAGAAGAAGCCAAAATTAGAGTAATACAAAAAATAAGACAATACTAGATAATTTTGTATTTATTATCTAGTAAACCCTCTTTAAAGCGTTGTATAAAAGGGAGTTCCAAAAAATGTGCTCACAATCTGTGCACATTTTTTGTGCTCAGAAAATGTGCTCACAATCTCAGAATATGATAAAATATTGTTATGAATTTTGTTCAAATTAGTTGTAAGTATTGTAAATATTTATGAATTTTTGTTTAAATATTGTGAATAGTTTAATTGTATCAATTCATTGCAATAGAATCACGTGTCAGCGAGAAAAGACCATCCTAAGGGTCTAAGAATCGTTCTAAGGAGCACCATATTTACTAATTTGATAATGTAGATGTATTGACGACATAATGAGGTCGCTAACGGTTTTCACTAAGCGTTAAAATATGAAGTAGGAGCTGATAATTAAAGATTTGTTCCGAGAGAATGTTGAAGAAAGTTCCACAATCGTTTCTGCGTTTGATCCGCCCACATTCGGAGACCGAGCTACTTTAGTTTTCTTGGCTTGAGAGCGACTTTTCTTTTTGATGTGCGTTCTATAGCGTTGCTGGCTCTCGAAATTAGCGGATTAAATAGAATTGATTCGCTGCGTCTTTGTAACTTGTGTTGAGAATATTTAGTACACGTTTTCCTAGATAATAAAGTATGGAAATTCGCATCGTTCTGTGAGAATTTTCGTAATAATATTTACCACAGCAATAAAATATTGTGAGAAAGGTAATATTTTAATAAGATTATTGTACAATAATTTTAATATATTAATGTTCTCAGTGTGCCAGACATTATTAAAGAATTTTAAAAGATGCTTAAATTTTTAAAAAAGAAATTCTAATGGGATACTATTTAATGATAATTGAAGCATTCTCATCTAAGTACTTTATGAATTTTTTCTATCGGAAGAAAATAAAAACGATAGTAAAATTATTTTAGCCTATTGTTAGACCCTTTTGGTATTATTATTTATATTAATATTGGTTATATTTAATTACAATTAAATAGTAGCAACAACTATAAGTCCATGATTAAGTCGCAGTACAGCTTTACGTCGAAGATTACATCAAATTGTCAGATATTAAAACAGTATTCATTTAATATTTCATTAAGCCTCCGAACCTATTCAATAGAGATTAATCCCATCACATCATAACGCTATAAAAGAAAAAAAATGTAGTACATCAATATTTTAACACTTGCGGTATTATAACTTCATTTTACCCCATCTTATAAATTATATAAAATAAAATAAAATAATTCTTCTTTAGCTTTCAACAATAGAAAAAAACTAAGTAGTTGAATATTTGATAAAATAATGAAAACGCTTCGAGTTTCAGGCCAAAAATGTACTCAATCGGCAGAAATTAAGCGCGCGCGCGCGTGCACACACACACACACACACACACACACACACACACACACACACACACTAAAAATACCCAAAATTTGCACGATTATTAGAATAATTAAAAAGAATTCTTTTAATTTTGAACAGCGTGAAATTTATTTTTACGTTGATATTTCTAAAGCTATTGCAAGAAAACGAATTAACACTTAATATTAATATACTGGAAAAATTGATTCGAGGTATGTATTTGCCGAGTGTCAACACATGGAAAGACACACACACATACGCATAAACTGACCTTTAATATTATTGACTTCATTATGCCTGAAAATATAAAATTTCAAAAATTTTAATTTATGTTATTATAAAATAATAACATGAATTAAGTTTAATATAGCAGTTTTATTGTATTACTTAATCTGTTTATATTGTTTTTCTGTTATGGGGCAACTCAAAGTTGCAAAACACAAGATTAAATTACTCTCATTTCAAATTTCAAACAAAAAAATGAGCCATCTAAAAAGGAATTATTTGAGATTCGATAAGTAAATTCTGCGAAATACCTCTCACATATAATTAACTATATGAGAAATTGTTCATTAAATTATATTCCGGAGTGCTTCTGAAATTTTTTAATCTTATTTATATTTGACTTTATTAATGCGTATAAAGAAAAATTAAAACCATACCCTCTACATATTTTAAAATCTTGATGAGAAATTCATGAAATAAATGAAACTACTAATTAAATGGAATTTGTTGAGGCCTGTTTAAATTTTAAATCTGAATTTTTCAGTCAGTATTAGCATTGGACATTTTTATATCCTTTTTAACAACACGAAAAAAAATTAACACTTCTATAAATGGCGAAAAAAAAATTCCAAAATTTATAAAAACAGTTCTTTAAAATTCTTTAATACAATAAGGAGGATTGAATAAAACATTAGGGGGTTATCGATATTTTTCATTTATTTTCTAATATGATTGTAAAAGATGCTTTTGTTTACAATTTTGTTTTCAAAATCCTTTAAATCGTTAATAGTTTTGAAAAGAGAGTATTACTTTTGTTATATATATGATTTTATACCACAAAAAAAATTTTAAACGTTAGAAACAAAAGTGGAACAAAAAAAATTGACGGCTTTCATCTCAGAATCAATAACTGAGACCCAGGTGTTTAGAATTCTCATTTTCTTTGCTAGTTTTAAATTCAAAAATATCAATACATTTATTTCCCATATTTCATTCAAAAAACTTTAAACTTTATTTCATTAATCCTGATAAAAATTTCAAAGTAATTTTACGAAGGCCTAAATATAAATATAACTGTTTGAAGTTTTTGTAATTATATGGAATTAGAATTATCAAAATTTACTTAATATAGTTACTCTAAAAGGAAAAAAACAAGGAATTGCTTATAGAAATATTACAGGTAAATGAAATTTGAAATTATTCTTTTAAAATGAAGATTTTCGTGGAAAAAAAAAGATCTGACTATTTTGTTCCTCTCTTTTTAAACTCATTTAAAGATGGCAAAGGACATTTTCAGTGTCTTGGGAGTCTCTATATTGATGCGTTAATGTTAAATCTTACCTCACACGGATGCCACAACTAAAACGGAAATGAAGCCATTTGCAAATTAATTTGACCATTAAATAAGAATTTAAAAAGGTGACTGATTTAAATGTTTGAGTGATATTCGACAGTTATAGATATTTTAAAAAATATATATTTAATGCAAATATATAGATATTTAAAAACACAGAATTAATTACTATCAAACAATTATTGAGAAAAGTAAATGGCTGGATACAAAATATTTAAGAATTAAAAGTTTTTTAGATATTTAAAAAAAATTGTAATGTATTAGATATTTAAGAAATACGGAATTGATTAATAATCATAGAAGTGTAGGAAAAAAGCAGATAATATCATTAAAGTTATTAATTACATTTAAAACGTTATTTCAAAAGTACGAAATTTTCTAAATACAGCCAAAAATCATTATCAGAAAGAATATGACTTTAAAGGGTTTTGATAGCATTTTTAAAGACATTCGAAAAAAGAATTGATTAGCAATGAAGTGAACATGAAAAAGACGCAGATGATCTTTAACAATTATTAATTGTTTTTTAAAAATTAGATGAGAAATACAGAATTAATTAACAAAAAAGAGATATCAAGAAGGGGCAAGCTAACCTCACAACATATTTTATTTGAGAACTAAAAATTATTTAAGAAATACAGAGTGAATTGACCTCAATGGCAATTGACATAATCAATAAGAAGCTGGTGGTCTTACAAAATATTTTAATTGGGTTTTAAAAACTTTATAAGAAACACAGAATTAATTAACAATCAGGAAAAGAAAAGCAAATCCCCTAATTAAAGGTATTAATTCCGAGTGAAAATCTATTTTAGAAGTACAACATTAGTTAAATACAGCTAAACAGTTATTTTTTAAAAGCAGATGATCTTGTACGAGGTTTTAATCGTATCTTTAAAGACAACTGCGAAAAGAATTAATTAACAGTCAAACAAACATTAAAGAGAAATAGATGACTTTATTATAGAAATTCATTGCGATTTGAATTTTTTATGAAACAAAAAATTAATCAACAAGCAAGAAAACATATTGGGAAAGCAGATGACTTCAATAAAGGCATAAATTACACAAATTATTTAAGAAAGGCTAAATTAATTAAATACAACGAATCGTATATCATTGGACAGCAGATGACCTCTTAAAAGGTTTTAGTTGCATCTTTGCAGCAATTTGTGAAAAGAATTAAGGAATAATTTAGGAAACATAAGAAGCAGATGATATTATATGAGATTTCTATTACAACTTCAAAGACAACTGCGAAAAGAATTAACTAACAGTCAAACAAACATTAAAAAGAAGATCTTATAATAGAAATTTATTGCTATTTGAATTTTTTTTATAAAACATAGAATAAATCGACAATCAAGAAAATATGTTGGGAAAGCATATGACTTCATTAAAATTATTTAAGAAATTCTAAATTAATTAAATACAACCAATTGTTTATCATTGGACAGTAGATGACCTCTTTAAATGTTTCAATTGCCCCTTTAAAGCTATTTGCGAAAAGAAAATGAATAATTCAGCAAACATAAAAAGCAGATGATTTTATAAGAGATTTTAATTGCGTATTTAAAGACAACTGCTAAAAGAATTAATTAACAGTCAAACAAACATTAAAAAGAAAATCTTAAAATAGAAATTCATTGCGATTTGAATTTTTTTATGATACACAGAATTAGTCAACAATCAAGAAAACATGTTGGGAAAGCAGATGACTTCAATAAAAGTATAAATTACACAAATTTTTAAAAAAATTCTAAATTAATTAAATACAATCAATCGTATATCATTGGACAGCAGATGGTTTTATAAAAGGTTTCAGTTACATCTTTACAGCAATTTGTGAAAAGAATTAAGGAATAATTTAGGAAACATAAGAAGCAAATGATATTATATGAGATTTCAATTGCATGTTTAAAGACAACTGTGAAAAGAATTAATAAACAGAAGAATAAACAATAAAGAGAAGTCGATGACCTTATAACAGAAATTCATTGCGATTTGAATTTTTTTATGAAACACAGAATTAATCAACAATAAAGAAAACGTAATGGGAAAGGAGATGACTGCATTTAAATTATTTAATAAATTCTAAATTAGTTAAATACAACCAATCGTACATCATTGGACAGCAGATGACCTTATAAAAGGTCTCAGTTACATCTTTACAGCAATTTGTCAAAAGAATTAATGAATAATTTAGGAAATATAAAAAGCAGATGATTTTATAAAAGATTTTAATTGCATCTTTAAAGTCATTTGAGAAAAGAATTAGTAGCAATCAAGCAAATCTCAGTTGAAGCAGATGACCTTGTAACAGAATTTAAATGCAGTTTAAAAATTATTTAAGAAACACAAAATTAATTAACAACTAAGTAAACTTAGAGGGAAAAGCAAACGACTTTATAAAAGTTTCAATTGCATCTGAAAAGCTACTTTAATGGGTTTTTTATAATTGAAACAATCGGAATAAAATTAAGTAATCCCTCTGCTGAATAATCTTGTTCTTGGTTCCTTTTAGAGTGCCCAAACACGACAACAAAAGCTCCGGTGTTAGAAGAAATTTTACTATCATACTTAAACCTAAAGATAATCAACAGTAGAAATGGAACAATTCTTTCAAAAGAAATACACAAAACGAAATGAACTCTAGTTTATTTTATAAAATCTATCTTTCCTGGAAACTTCAAAGAGCCTCCTGTCTTCTCCCCCAGAGGATTTGGAACAAAGCCGTTCGATTTCTTCCCAACGTAAACTTGATTGTAACTTTCGTATCTAATCTTAAATTTATACCGCCCGTTTGAGTGAAACAAGAACTTCGGCAGTTTTATTGAATCAGACGGGCGGGTATAACAAGCTTTTAATAAATATTTAAGCCAATGAAACAGCCAAGAAAGACAAACAGAAGGGACCGGAATTCAGAGTCGGAATTTCAAAGCAATCGTCAGAATGAAAATTAAATGAATAATGAATGCCGGGGACTGCGACTCTTTTGTCACTATTATGGAAAGTAATTAATATTTACTTGCACATTAGAAGTTGATGAAATACTATGTAAATTAAGCTATGTAAAAATTTCAGCGAAATGTTTTATCATTATAATTGTTACTGTTTTAACGTTCTTCTATTTAAAAATTCAAAGCTTTGGATATAAAACAAATGATTTAGAGGGAGGTTATTCTTTTTAAAAATAATTAAGTAGCATTAATTTATCTTATTGCTGAGTTTACAGTCGGACAGTTATTGAACGACCAGCAGGTAGCGCATGCGCAAACAGACACTTTTTTATGTTTGCCACAATTTCATGAGATAAATTCAGGTATTCCATGTTGAACTAAACATTTCTTTTTTGACATCCCTAAATTCTTCTTATTAAAATGAACACATTGTATTAAAATTATGGATATTTTCACGAAGAAACATGATAAAATAAAATAAAAAAGTCAATATACGTCTGTATGAAAAACAAAAGAAAAGAAATGGCTTATAAAGAGAAAACAACAACAACAACCTTGCTTTAGAAAGAATAAAGAAAAAAAAATGTCGAAATCTGTGATAAGTTAACTATTTTTCCATGCCAAGAAACCCTCCAAATTAACCAAACACATGCACGATATGTAAAAAAAAAAAAATCAATACAGCTGTTGTCCCGTTGAGACAATTGCTTACTATCGACCGAACATAATTTTTTATTCTTTATACGCATGTGCTTACTACAAACCATCCTATAACTGCCCAAATGCAAACCCGGCATAAATTACAGTAATCAGTATCATTTATAAAAGATTTTATGCTTAATAATGAAAACGTATAACTGATATTTTAATAACAGACATTCTGACATATTTCTATTATTAAAATATCACTTATATGATTATATCTAATCATCAGTAAAAAGTTATCTCAAGAAATGGAAATTAATTTATCTATAATACATTCAATTATCAGTGGGTTTCTTTTCAAAATTATTAACTAATTTAAGTTACCATCTACAAAAATTTTTTAAAATAGTTTCTTAAATTTAATATTTAAGAAAGTTATCTGATTAATTATAAAAATATTTTATATATATAGAAATAATTTTTTATTAAAATAAAACTTTTTTTAACCAATCAAGAATTTGAAATTAATTTGTTTATAATTCAATCAATTTTGAGATATTTCCTTCCAAAATTATTAAGTAATATAAATTGATCTTAGATTAAATAAACAGAATCATTTAAAAATAATTTTATATTCAGTATTGAAAACATGTAATTGATTAATCATAGAAATATTTATATATTTATATAAAAAGAAAAATACGTTTTATTAACTAAGTTAAATATTTTATATCTAATTTAAAAATTAATTTCAGCTAAGCAAGAAATTGAAGTTAATTGGCCTATAAATCAAACAATTTTTGGAGTATTTCTTTGCAAAATTATTAAGTAATCTTAGATGATAATAAAAAGAAGGATTTAAAGATAAATTTATATTTAATATTAAAAACATGCAATTCATTATTCATCGAAATTTTGATACATTTCAATCAAAAGATAAATATGTTTAATATGTGTAAAAGATAAATATATTTAAAAAAAGATAAATATGTATGTCAATAAAAATTTTAACAGTTTAGTTAAATATTTTATATCTAATTATCAATAAAACCAATACAACAACTATACAGCTATAGCTAATACAATTTAGTTAAGTACTTAATTTATCTAATTTTTTAAAAAAAACTTTGACTTGGAAGCGTTCAACAACTTAACACATCTATACTTCGCTTTTATTCATATATCGGTTATTATTGAAAGAATCAGAAACTAAATGACAATTTTCTAGAATGGCTGAATTATCTTAACATTTACTTCTCTTCATGTTATTGTTTACCTATCTCCTAAGTAAGGAAACCTTCCTGAGTTCGGTGTTAATTGCAGTAGTTTTCTAACTGTATCTTAATTAATTAAACAGAGAACATTAAACAAATATTTTAACTAAGATTTAAATTTATTTAATTACCTTTTATTATTTAGATGATTTTCATATTTTTAGAGTAATATATCACATTGATGTCAATAAAAAGTTGTTATATTAAAAGTAGTAACCAATATTTTTAATACAATTGCTTTCATAGTTTTTAAATAATCTTAAATTATGAAGTTTAAATTATACTTCTATTTGGATAGTGAATATTATTGTTTCAGTGAGAAATAATGTGAAAATTAAAAACATTTTACTAATTTGGAAACTTTAAAATTTTTTAAATGAATGGAAAAAATAAGTGTTAAAAAATCTATTTCTGTAAAACCCAAAGAAAATGGAATTACAGAATTGTGCTTTTAAAGATAGCACTTATAATTTCATTAATTTGTAAACGAGCATTTCTGAGTTAACATTTGAAGTTATTCGATTTTTCTTTAATTCAACAAGAAGAAGTGATTTATATTGCTCTAATCCTCTTAATAAAAATACATCGTCAGAACTCCATGCATTATTTTGAAAAATTTATTACCGATTTAAGATTGCACGACATTTTATTACATTACTTTTATAGTATTTATCATAACGTCATTTTTTGCAGAGCCAGTTCAAGAATATTTTAATTCTGTTTTCATACATATATATCCATTAAAAATGTAATTTAGGGCTTTGACTCGGAAATATTCCTAAAATTTCAGATTTCAGTGAAAAGAATCTACATCAGATTTCAATTTTTGAAATACTGTCCAAAAATAGACATAAAAGTGGGACTTCGGAGTAGAAAATAACTAATGATAGAAATGAATTCAGAAAAATATACTTTGGAATTAAAGAATTATTTGTATATTATAGAAACAAAACAAAAACAATTTTACGAAGATAAAAGTTTATATAGTAACAATATGGAATATAGAAAAAAATGGTTTGGGTTAAAAATCAATTTCTGTTTGCAATGATGTCTTAAAAATAAATTGATACTTTCATATAAAAAAATAAAGAAATTTTCATCAGCTTAGAAGCCATTTCTTTTTAAAATCAGGACCGTCTGTAAAACATCCTTCCGGACTTCTGTAATCCCTCTAAAAATGTTTGTCCTTAAAAAGAAGGAGAATTATTTTTGAAGCATTTATCAAACACTTCATAAATGCTCTTCAGTAGCAGATAAAAACACAAATAATAACAATAATACAGGGCAGAATGCTTTCAACTGATAACCTGAGTTTTAAAAACTTTTCAATGAGAAACAGCTTAAAAGTAATTTCAAGTTCCCAGAATTCTTTCTTTTTTTAAACAAGAAACTTTTCACACAGGCATTGAAAACTGTTCCCCTTCTTTATTCGAACTACGTCAAAGCTTCTTAGAGGACTACAGAATTATTTTGAAATGCTGCTGAGATATATTAAGCACCGTATCGCTTGGTTGAGAAGATAAAATAATCCCAATATAAGGATAAACTTCGAAAAATAAAAATGAACCTAAGTCTCATATTTATTGCTTTTTTGTATATATATATATTGATTCTGTAAGTCCTTATTGTTAGTTTTATTTTCTTACTTTTTTATAGAGAAAAAGGGGAAAAATAGAACAAAAATTAGGCCGACTGGAACATTTTTCGGATCGTCTGCGTAAATTGCGTTCTAGGATGGCAACATCGATCGCAGATAAATATCGTCTTTCCTCTTTTTAGAACTTTCCTGTGAAGTGAACGGAAGTGGAGGACAAAGTTTTTTTTTCTCTTCTTTTTTTGAAACCTGATCTTCTGTTTTTGATTTTAAGGTACGTATATTAAAGCTCTGACGCTTGAACTTCTCGCGAATATTCTTGGGAGAAATAAACCCTCATTGAATGATAGAAGAACTAGAATTTTGCATAGTTATTTTATCATTATTACTTGCAAAGTTCATCTATAGATGAATGAAATAAAACTTAAAAAAAAAAACTTTTTGGAATGGATTTTAATGCACAAAGAACATCGGTAATCTTGATGATAGCTTTTTTGCTACTATGAAGTTCGTGTCTTGATAATCCAGATTTCTTTCATTCTGGGGCGAAAGGGAAACTAAAAACTTACAACTGATTTCAAGAAAGACATTTTAAAGAGACAGAGAAATAAGTTTATTTAACACTAAAAAGAATCCTTCTATTTCTTACATTTCTATTGAAAAATAACACTTTCATTTCCATTTATATGTTAAAACCATTTGATATCTAATTAAAATTTTCTGAAAGTAAATATTGTTTATTTAAATTATATCTCACTATAACAATGAAAGCAAAATATGTAGAAAAATAAATTTTAACTCAAGCATTATAATTGTTTCTAATAATAATTATAAAAAGAATTAATATTAAGATTGAATAAAAATTAAAAAAAAATTGTATAATTCACTTGAAGTTATACTTTGTTTAAGCACGTTTTCTCTAAAATGAATTAATCTTAGACTATCTGTAAATTTTCTGTCTTTTTTCTTCACTTTTATGAGATACAGTGCTTATTTTTCATTTAAATGTTCTATTTTATATAGTTTCTTAGAAGTAATCATATCTGCAAACTATTAAAAGAAAATCTAACAAACAATAAATTCTCCATTGTGTAAAACAAAGTAGAGGAATATGAAATTCCATTTTGTCTTATTCAAATAATTTAGTATACAACATCTTAAAATATTAGTAATATGCAAATATTAGTAATATGCATTTTTTTTTATTTTAAAACGGTCTTACCCCAAATTAAAGTTCAATCATTCTTTAGACTTTTTGAAATCCTTTTTTTTAATTGGATGCAAATTTTTCTGTTATTTTTTCTTTACTATTAAAGATGACTGACAGTACCAGTGTTTGCTGGAATGAATTTTTATTTATTAATGAAAATTAAAGGTATAATACACAAAAATCTCACTAAACGCTTCCTTAAATTTCAATACTTCTATTCAACTTTTGAATATGCGTTGTATGTGAATAAGTAAAAATTTATTTACAATTAACAATTCAAAAATATCAACGTTTCCGTAAACAAACGATTTTTAAATAAATTAATTTCGAAGCAAAAGGTTACAATTCTGTTAAGTATCATATACAAAATCCTTCTGTGGTCTGTAAAATTTTTAATTAAAATATGAAAAAAATATTGTTACATCTTCGAATTTTAATTTCGTGTTATTTCTCGATAAAAATTTTAGATGGTCTGAAACAATTTTTAAAATTTTCTGACAGCTAATTTTTTTTACAGTTATAATTAGTTTTAAAAATTATAGAAAATTTAACTAAATTTCATGCGTGACAGCTTAAATTTGTATTTATGACTTGGAATACGATGATATCTGTTAGAATATTGACAATTATTTCTCAATTATGGGAATTGTTTTCTTCTGAAATTATTGGTAGTATCAATACTGTCAATAACATCAATAATTTTTAAACAATAAAAAATTATCAAACCATTATTTTTTTTAATCTTCTTTTATTCTGGTTTTTTAAAAAAAATTATTTACTTTTTATATTTTTATAGCACATAGAATAATTTATATTTCAGTTTTATTTCTATAGATAATACTGAGCTTTAAATCTTATTCTTTTGCTTTTACAGCATTCTTGATTAAAAGAATAAAAAGATTAATCTTTCTAAAACTAACTTGCATTTCCTCCATTTCGCATTTTATAGAAACCATTTTGTAATTAAATAAAACTTTGGAATGGCGTATCATAATTTGGAATATGAGCAAACAATTACATATTTACTAAGAAAAATTATTATTTAAATCCAAACGATTTATTAAAATTCCATTATAAAGTTTTTTTAAAAATGTGAAAATAACTGTGTCAGTGCTATGTTTGGTTAAACAGATATGTCAAACTTCGATTCAAATCTAATTTGATGATAAATAAATATTAATTTTAGTTCATCTGGCAACAGCAGTATAAAATAAACTCTACATTCTGCTCTTTTTATACTATTTCCTAATATATTTGTTATTTAAAGAATCAATGCACATGTTTTTTCCCCCTTGACTTTGAAAAAGCAGCTGCTTTCACAAATACACAATTATTCTGCTTTATATTGCTCAAATTATTCTGCTTTATATTTTAACTTTATCCTTTTATTAAATGAAAAATTCTAAGTATTTATTTAAATGTAATTAAATCGATTTGTCAGACTATATTTTAAATGTAAGCTGAAGGTAAATAAATATTTATTTTACGTTGATTTCAGAATAACTATAGTATAAAAATCAGTTAAGCGTTGAGTACATTTTCTTTTTTTTATATTATCTATTCTAATGTCTACGCTATTAAGGAATCAATATTCTAGGCTCTTTCTTTTCCTATCTTTGAAAGAATTAACTCTTGTACAAATAAAGTCATTCAAACAGCTTCGTTTTTTTAAATTTCAGCTTTATCATTTTACAAAATAAAGAAATTAGCTTCTCTTGAAAAATTCAGGCAACTTTCTAATTAAAAAAGTTGCTTTTTGTTGAATTTTAAAGTGAAAGAATCAATAGACGAGTTGACTCGCTCTGCTGTGTCAACTACTTATCTATTCATCCTATGTGGGTTTGTGCCAGAATGTTTTTTTTTATATATGATGAATCATTTTTTAAACTCTGAACACTCTACACAAACAAAAGCAGTCTAAATTAAAAATGTATATTCGCTTACTAAAGAAAAGATCAAATGCCACCAGCGATGGTAATTATTTCTGTTGATTTTAAATACCAAAAGAACCCAATTATCCTGTGAATTATATGTGAAAAAAATGTAAAGAGAGAGAAAGATAATAAATTTGTTGCTTAGCACATGCGTAACTCTTCATTAAAGTTTGTATTGCAATTTACTCAAAGAAAAGAAAAATAGTTAATTATTTTTTAAACAAGATATAAACATGTTTTTTTTTGTAACTGAATTTAATTAGTTAGTTTCGGTAGATTTTCTTTCCATTGAGAATTCCCTTTTGGAATTTCACAGATATTTTTTTTAATGTTCAGTCTAATCATTAAGTGATCTGTTCACAAAAATGGTGTCCCAAAATTAACGCCAATTTTGAATTTGCCATCCTTTGTGCAGTAAAATGTTAGTAACACTATTTGAAAAAAAAAAAACATTTGATAGTCGATAGTTTAGAAACAATAAAAATTAAGCGTTAGACGATAGAACAATGTATTTTCCTTGTTGGATAGTATTTAAAAAATAATGAAACTTTGGCGATCACAGTTTAAGAATTTAAGATTTGCCTCCCCCAGATCGTGCGATTTAATACTATTGGATTTCTTTTTGTGGGGTTATGAAGTCAAAAGTCTTATGACAACAAGTCGTTGCTCCATTCAAAGCGGTCATGGAAAATTTCAACTAAAGAGTGTTTATGTGTCAGCAAAGCCGTGGAGGCCATTTTGCCCTATGTGTTATACAATTCACAGTGTTATTTTGTGTAATTTACGCTTCAATAAATACATAACAATCTAAGGAAAAAAACAATGTTTTTTCTATATAATTTAAATTTTGTATTAACACGTTTTCTATCGTGTAAATCTTCATTTTTACTAATCCTAAATTATTAGGAGTCTAATGGTTTTTTAATAGGATAACCAATTTTTTAATTCACGAATAGTAGCAAATTCAAATCTTGTATTAATTTTGGGACATGCGTTGGTATTGTTTAACAATTATTTTTCTTCTACATTAAATGTATGCCTCTGAATGTTTTTTTTCAGACATGGCTTTTCATTCTTTAAAGGTATGATTGACTTTAAAATTAGCAAAACGGTAGGAGGGGATGGAGAACATTTTGATCTAAACATATGTGTATATGAAAATAAAATATTATTACTTCATAAGCAAGAAAATATAGCGAATGATTATTGGGTTTAGATCAGTTCGTGTGTTTGAAACGTCTTTACTTAAAGATGATTTTTTTTCTCTTCAAATTTACATGTCTTTGAAATACTAAAAGTTAAAGTATGAAAGCAGTTATGAAATTATATTGATTTCTAATTCAAAAGAAATTAAGGATATTCAATTTAAATTTGACATCAGTCAGCTAATTAAAAACCCATTTTAGTTGAGTAAAGCCAAAAAGTTTCTTGAAAAGACAATATTAATTCATAAATATATATCCTAAATATTATCTCTTGAATGAAGCAAAAAACAGTTAATTGTATCAATTGAAAAGATATTTAAGATACAGACTTAAAAATTAAAATAAAAACCAAAAATAGAAATTTAATTCTTTAGCTTAAAGTTCTCTATAAAAAAGTCAGATTAAAATTTTTCCGCTTTTCAAAAGAGATCTTAAAATTGATATCATTCTATTACTCAGCCCTAGAAGAAATTGGCGCTACTCCCATGGTGACGTCATCAGCGCAGTCGCTCTGTTAGCCTAATCATTTCACTCTTAAATAATCTTGATTTTACCGAACATTCAGAGACAGTGAGCAATATACGATTTTAGAAAGCATTTAAAATAACGAAAGAGCATTTCAACACCTACATTGTTCGTCAATTGTAGATAGCCTAATCCTCAAAAAAATGAATTCTGAGAATGAGCGTTATCAGAGCGAAAGTGTTATGTTTGAATCATGAAACGCGATAAGCGATTACCATTGATATTTTTTTAATAAAAGTTTTGACATTACAAGTAGAAGACACTATTAAAAGAAAAAAACAAACAAACAGAGAATCATTTAAAAGCAATAATAAAATTTCTTTCTTTCTAATTTGAAGAAGAAAAAAATCTGAATTAAAAAGGAAGTCTCTTTTAGTGGTAGCTTACACTGACAATCAAACTGAAAACGAATAAGCACATCCTCAGAAACAATTAATTCTAACAACTGTTTAGTTTTGTTTCGTCTTTACTTCCAGTCCTCATTTGTTTGCATTTAAACATTTTTTTTCTATTTCTTATTCTTTTTCAAAAAAAAAAAGGAAAAAAAGAGCCTTAAATCTGCGTTCAACAAACATTTGTCAACTCTTTTATAGCGTTTCCCTTGCTTTAGCTTCCTCCTAGACATGATGCATTTCAGAGCAGTAAGTATTGGACAACTGCGCATGCTCCTGGAATGGCGAAAACTTCGAGCGCATAAAAATGGGAAATGCATTGATTCAGAGGCTAGAGTGTTCGCGGTAGCTTCCTTACTCTCAAGATATTTGAGATTTTGCATGAAGTTTCCATTTAGAAGCTAAATCATGAGATGAGTCCTAGACTTCGTGAATTGCTAAAAGCAGGTACATGGAATGAAGTCTTTTAAAATGAGCTGATCTATCATATCAGAAAGCAGAAGGACTTGAAAGTTAAAATGAAGTTCCCGTGCTGAATTTATTTGAAGAGTTGAAATCTTTTAGGATTTTAGGCTTAAAAGGATAAAGGGAAGTGCCTGATAATCTTCAGCTCTTTATAAAAGTTAAAGAGAACCGGCCGAAGAGACTTAAGGATCTAGAAAGCTATCTTATTAAATAAATTATAATTTCAGATTTATTCATTGCAGTAGTGCTTCATTAGTATATTTATTTTAATTTTCTTATTAAAATGAATAGAAAAATTAGAAATTTTCTATTCATTAAGTTCTAATTTCCAGAAATTCTTTGAAAATTAGAGCTTAATATTTTATTAAGTAAACACTAAGCAATTTTATTTGAGTCATAGCCAAAGTCTTGAATAATTTCTAAAAAAAGATGTTTAAATTTGCAATATATCATAAGCCCGACTATCAGCACTTATGTCTAAAAAGGATGCTTTCGTTTAATATAAACATATTATCAAAAGATTCAAGCTAAATAATAGGTGACTACTTTTTAAAAATTCAATATTTTGAGGAATTATTAAATTTTTTATTTAATATACTTACGTTTGAATATTAAATATAAAATGAGGGAATTATTAAATTTATTATAATTATTGGGAGATATTTTGGGGAATTATCAAATTCTATATTTAATATTCTTATGTTTGAATATTTTCTTCATTCCAACGTAACCCTGACTTCTGCTCTGTCCTCAGAAGTAAACGCAATTGAGATTGGTCTCGAGACGGTCTCTGAAGAGAACAACTTTGGTGATGCCGGGATCTTGCCAGATAGCCGTAGTGCACTTCAACACCTCAAAAATCGACTGAATGCCGGATATCGTACAAGTATTTCAATCCACAGTAAACTCAAGACCATCTCTTGCTACATCACCAAATACATCTTCACTGGTTGCCATCACATCTAGCCATCCATGGCAAAGAACTGGCAAACAAACTGACCAAAGAGGGTTGCTTTCAAAATAACTCATGCTTCATATTCTCTTATACAACCTCTTTTTATAGGGTCACATTCATACACCTCACAAACGGAACAGCAACCAAGGCAAACCTGGATTCGAACCAAGACACCCAGATCACGGGGAAAATATGCTACCCCTATGACAGGACACCAGCCTATTTTACTTTACTTTACTTACTTAAGTCCTGCTTATTAATGATATGGCTTTTTCTAATGCAAACCAATTCCCATAACATCTAAGACCATCAAAAACTAAAATGTCCAATTCATCCCTTTCCTAAATTTCAAGGTATTGCAAATCCACTTTTTTATCATCTTGTAAACAGCTCAGATATTAAGTAGAGCCTTTCTTCCTGCGTTTATAACAATAAAAAAATCATGAGATTAAATGCTTCATGTAACAATGAAAAAAGGTTAGAATTTTAGGATACAAATGTAAGCTATTGTAAGAAACTAGGTAAAAAAATATTTTTAATAAACTGCGGAAACTCAGAAAAAAATTATATATAATTGGTATCATTAAAAAAGATATTTTAAACATTTTTTGAATGGAATAAAGTTTATTTTTGTGCAATAATAATATTTTTGAATGTTATCGTGGAAAACAACAAAATTTAACTAAGCTTTTTTAATTAATTTAAATTTTAATTAAGATTTCAAACGAATCACTCTAAGATGCATAATCCCTTTCACCAAGGTATATATATATGCCAAATTTGGTCACGATCAGCTTATAGAAAACACACACACACACACATTTCATCCTTATTATTAATAGAAATGTTTGGGATTTAGTTTAGCATAAAATTCAAACGATTTCAATAAATTAAATTATATTTGCAGAAGATATTTTAGATTTCATCCCATTTTTTAAAATAATAGTAAATTCTTGCCTTGATAGGTGTAAACAGCATTGGAATAATTTCGCATTAACTTATAATGAAAGGTAACAAGCACTTATCGCTATAATCAGCCATTCAGATACAGAAAATTACATTTAATCCTTAAATTGATCTCTATCTTACTATTACATTTAATCCCACTTTATTTCTCTCTTCTGTGCAAAATATGTTTCAGAAAATACATATCTAATCTCCGTCTGATGATAAGTTATTGCGGCATGTGTTAAGATGATTATGCCCTTTCTGTTTCTGCGTTTCTAAAGAATTTTAGAATGTTTTTGCTTAATACTGAGTTCTCAAGGAAACAGAATTCCTGCAGAAGATCAGTGTTCGAACCTGACAGGGATTTTTTTTCTTTTTTCATAATTTTTATCAAATAAAAACTTACAAATATTTTTAATAAATGAATTCAAAAAATGTATCCCAAAATAACTATTTTTTTTTTCGAAATTGATAATAATGAAATTAAAATTTTAAAAGAAAAAAATTTGCTCTTGTGGACAGTTATTTATCAGTTTAGCAACATGTTAAAATATATTTTGTTTTCATTGTTTTTACTTTAGTTATCATTCAGATTCTTGTATATAATCGAAAATAAATGAAAATAGAATAATTTTTTAGAAATACTGAACAATTTTTTTTACAAAGTGAGTATTTATAATGAATAATTACCATCATTTATTTACATTTAACACTATTTTTTTAAATATCAAATTATAAATTAAATATTAAAATAATAAACAATCCATAAAAATAAGTAACATATTAATTAAAATTATCTCTAAATTTTTAATATTTTTAATTAAATAATTCCATTTAAAAAAAGAAGGTATCTATATTTATAACATTTTTATTTTAAAATTTTAATTTTAAGTATTTCTCTAAAAATATTTACTTTTGAAAAAAAAAAATTTAAAATATATCAATTAAAAGTATTTGTAAGTTTTTATTTGATAAAAATTATGAAAAAAAAAAAACCAGTCGGGTTCGAACCCTGATCTTCTGCAGACAGGACGGTTACCTAGATGACCATGCCATGGGGAAAATCCGTACCAGAGCAAGCTATCGGTATATAAGCTTTGGCAAAAGTTTGAGGACCATTTTTTCGAAATTGTCTGACCATTGTGGTTTTAATATTGTTACGAATGAACATTCTAAATGTATTTTATCATTATACTAAATCTCATCCGGATCTCAGATTCAACAAAATTAATTAAAGCCATTAAGTAATTGAAACCAGTTTGAAAAAGGAATATTGGTAAAAGAGGTCACCTTTTTTTAAAAAGCCTCTGCTTTCAAAGAAGCATACATAATAATAATTCAGTACTGGTAAAAGCAGGTAAAAAAACTTATGCGATTAAAACATGTTGGTGAATATTCCCATACATACTTCATTCATTGCTAAAGCGATTTCGATCTTCAATCATTCATTGTCTTCAATTATTCAAAAACCCCTACCGTAAAATACATCATGTTCTCACATGATAAAAATAATAGACCATCATGAAAAGTTTTCATATATTCAAAAAAGAAGAAGTTATTTATTTTTGATACTTTAATTTTTTAAAACCAAATCAAGCATCTATTTAAAATTCTTTTTTTGTGGTCTTGTGCATTTATTCAGCTTTTACTGTCTTAAAATGGCTGCCACATAGAAAGGAAAAGTAACTAAAATTCAAAAATGTTTTTGGATGGTATCCAGAGACTCTGTTCTTCTAATAGTTATGCATTTCAACTCTTTGTCATTAACTTTTTCAGTAAAAAACCTCGACATGAGATGACAATGTGCTGCCAGTTGCACCACCTCTCCAGCTATTTTTTTTCATAGCTAGATATTTTTTACTAGCCCTTGTAATTTTTAGTTTCAAAAAGGCTTATTCAGGATAACGAGAAAAAATAATTTATTATTTTTCTCCCATTTTAAACTAAAAATAAAAAAAGCAGGGAGTTTATTTGAATTCTATGACAGAGTGGTTTTATTTGTTTTCTTCTCTTTTTTTCACTTTCGGGAAAGAAGGGGATTTTATCTGTTCATTTTTGAGAGAGAGAAAAAATAACAAGTAATTAGTTTTAATTTCATTCATTTCAAATGAAACATTCAATTTCCGTTTAACTTTAATTTCATTACATTAGACTGAAAGTCGAGTTTGTATTCACTGTCATGCTAGTGAATTTTAATTAGAATTTATATAAGTGTCAGAATTAATTCATCAGAAATCACGCATGAACCAGAATTAAACGGATGAAGTAAAAATAATAACAATTTCAATGTTTTCATTATTAGAGATGTATTTTGGCGATGAAAGTTAACAGTTCTGTTTTTTTTTAATGTTTACAGTTCTGTTTTATAGAAAAAAAAATTAATTTTTCAAAATCAATATAACATTTTTAAAATTCATTTTACTAGAGCAGTTGCTCATTTATGTCGCAATGAGCACAAACATGCATTTTGCTCAGTTATTATTTATAATATCACCTCTTCGATAGCAATTATGATGAAACACTGTTTTTTACATTTCTCATGATAGATTATTTCTCTTATACGAAGTTTAAATAATAATATATTTTTTTCTAAAATTCGCAAATTTTCCATCTTTTTCCAGTGACCAAAAAGTACCTGGAATAGTGCCATAAAACCAAGAAAAAAAAATGAATTCAGGTTTGAAATTTATTACAACTTTTTCGAAATAATCATCTTTGATAGCAATACAGCTCAAATGTTTTTTTCTAAATCATCAAAATACGTTTTAAAGTTCTTTTTGTGAAAGTTTTAAGTAGCAAAGTTCATTTTCTTGAGTTGTACCATGTTAAAAAGAAAAAGACACATGGTGCTATATCAGGTAAATCCGTAGCTGTATTTGATGATTCGTCTTCAGCGATTCCCTGATAAGAATTGGTTTAATAAGGGAAACGCCTTTAGTTGTCAGATGATGATAACAAAACTCTAATTCTTGGCCTGCCAAAGTGAGATTCATTTTTGACATCAATTTTAACGCATATTCTTTATGCATTTACATTCACCATTTTGAAAAAATGACAAAGTTAAAATTCACTTTGTATGAAAAATAATATTTTTAGACAATGCAATGAAATTAATTACTGGTTGCCGCCAGATGCTTATATAAGGTGCGTAAAAATGTACGATAAAAGTTTTTAACTATATCTACAATAGATGCCATTTCAGAGACTTTTGTATCTTCAAAAACAAAATTTTCAATTTTATATTCTTAAAATAGGGACACTTCATTGACTACAGAAGTACACAATTTATATAAGTATGAAAATTCGAAAGTTCATGAATTACTCTTTAACAATGAATCTGATAGAAGTTTCTATGATAGATTCGTTTTGCTTTTGTCTCAAACAAGTTTTTTTGAAATTTCTGCACGCATTCTTTTCATTACAATCATTTTTAAAACAATATTATTAATTTTTACAACAAGACATAATGTAGTTGTTAATTATATTATTTTTTTCTGCGCAATAATATTAATTTTTGTTGTCTATTTGTCATGCAGAATATCACACGATTTTTGGATTTTATCTTGAGACATTCGTTATTTTATTCAAATATTTATTATTAGCCATTACATATTGCTTCTTAATTGTTACTATAAACTAGCTAAAATTTTAATTAATATTAATTTTACATTATTTTTATTAGTGTGGTTATATTTTAAATGAAAATTTGTTCCGCTTAGTTATCAATCGTATGCTCATGTATTGCTCTCATATTGGAGTGATTTTACATAAAATTATTTTTTCTAGTCACACCGATTTATAATTTTGAAATTGAAAACTGTCATATTACAACATATATTCAATTTTTCATTAAACAAGTTTTATATATATA